>VYZU01032515.1:0-34100 GCA_013401355.1 Ceyx cyanopectus | reverse complement strand
AAAAAAAAAAAAGGAGGAAAGCACAAAATGCCATCTGTGCTCTGAGTGAGTAGGCCCTCAAATGTGGCACCAGTTTGCAGATTGAAAGGCTGGTAGTGTTTCCCAGCATACCAGAGCTGCAGATCTCAACCTGCTGGCAACAATAGCTGGCCTAATGAAAACTGAACTGCTGTTCCAAACAGGCACATGAAACTTCCCACCCTCAAGGAAATGCAGGCAACTCAAGCCTCTGTTTGTTTCCTTTTGGGAATGCATCTGCCAGCTCTTTGGGCAGCAGAGATCTGCTGCTGTTTCCCACTGGGGCTCACCAATCCTCCCCTCCACTCACTGCAGTGCTGATTTTCAAGGAAAAAGAGGAGTTGCTCCTAGGAGCACGGCCAGGAAAATGTTTAATAGTTGGCTAAGGAGTATTTTGGTTGGAATAAAAGCAAATGGCATTGTTTCCAGCACAATCACTTTTTAAAACACAAGTATCAACAGAATCCTTCTTGGTCAAATGCTCTGTTATCTGGAAGGGGGTTATGGACCTTTGGCTGTTCCTGTAAGTGAGGGAAGTTGGGTTTGGCTCCTGGAAGATGCTCCCAAGCTGCCCAGTTGTAACTGGCATGTTCTCTGCACCCACAGCTACATGCAAATCCACCAGGAATTAGAGAAATGCATTTCAAAATCACTTTTAATGAGCAATTAGTGCTTTCTGCTGATGTATTCCTACTGCAGAAAAAAAACACTGATGAACTTGGGACCCAAAGAACTCCCCACCTACTGACTGCTGGGACAAGCAGAACAGGAATTAATGGATTTGAAATATCTAATGCAGGAGGTGAGGAGCACAGGCAGCAGGGTAGGAAGCTGTAACAGACTGGGGCAGTGACTACAGATCATAATATAAGGAGCTTATACATTTGTCACTTGGAGTGCCACAAAATTCATGTCCTCTGCTGTCACTGTACCAGAGAGAAAATATTTTCAATTACAATTGAAATCCCATTCAACACACAAAGCCTTCATCCATAGAAAAGATTATTAAAGCAAGTCCTCATGCAGGAGAAAGGCCAGTTAACCTACTGGGGAAACAAAAATAAGTTATTAAAAAAAAAAGAGAAAAAAAAAAGCAGTGAATTCTGCGCTGTGTGTTTTTCTGAGGCTGAGAAGCTGGAAGGAAGTAGCCAGAAAGTAAAATGAAGCCTACAAGGTAAGAACAGTTATCTGAAGCTGGCAGTGGTGCTGCAGGACCAGGCAGGAAACCCTGGGTGGGAGCTCTGAGTCAGGATCCTTCCCACTCAGCACAGCTCACATGATGCAAGGAAAAAGCAACCTTTTATTGGTGTGTTGGGAACTGACTGTCAGGAAGCAGAGGAAATGTGGCATCCAGTACAATAAAACCATGAGAAGCCTTCACAACAGTCCCAGCCTGGTTCTTTTAGAATTTTATAATATATGATTTTTCTCCCCCTCTGCAGATAAGGCCATGTGCAGCTGGATGGGGCTGTGTTCTGGAATGCTGCTGCTGCTGAATTCAACAGCACTTTCCAGCAGAACACCCAGCAATGGCTATTCCATAGCCTGCAAATATATATATATAATGGCAGTGGAGCCAAGAAATCCAGAGGCAGGCTCCTGAGGACCAATGATGGGCTTGCTCTGCACCCAGCAGCCACCTCCCCATTTGGCTGAATCCACTGGCTCACCCCACCTACAGCAAAATGTCTGTCAGCAGCACATATGCACAAAATAAACTCTTTACTATCATCTTCATCTCACTGGCTGGTGCAGATGCCAAACAATATCTGGGACACAATCCAAACTGATTTTGTCAGCTTTCAGTAAAGCCCAGACATGTGGCAGTGATAAATACATGATGTGCAAAACCAAAATGAGTGTAAAAAAGACAGAGAAAAGGGAAAGAAAATGATTGTATCTATACATGAAATGGAAAACAACTGTACAATGTGATGATGATTGAATTATCATCACTGTCCTGAAACCACTAATTTGAGGTTTATATAGATGGTGAATTTTAATGAACTAATGGAATCAAAATCCATGTCACTGGCTTGCTGGTTTCCTTTCTGTGGAAACATTTTTAGTACTTTTTATTATTATTATTTTACATCATTATTATTATTTTACATTTAGTGACACAAAACAAGTCAAGAGTTTCAAAATCAAAGCTAAATCACAACAAATCTCTTTACTTCTAAGAGCTCTGTCACCATGTTCAACCACAAGCTGACAGCTGTTGAAATCCCTAGCACAGCCTAGTGCCCTCAGGTTGCTTTTTTCCCTCCTGAGCTGTGCTGGAACATGCCCAATTTTGAGGGAAATAACCATTTAGGAGCAGTCCTGTGGCCTATCCCTCTCCTGCCCTGGGAAAGGGGGGCTGGCAGAAGGGAATTTTACTACTAGGGCTTGTTATGCACAAACCTGTTATTTAGACACCACTATAATCACTTCTGCAATGCAGAAAGGTCTCAAACTCAGCAGTCATCAACAACACTGAAGTTTAGGGCAAATATTGAAGTACACATCCCATGGGGAGCACTCAGAAACCATCAGCACATAATTAACCCAATTGGTGAGGAAATAACAGCCAAAAAAACCCCAAAACCAAACCAACCTGGAGCAAAATCTGAAAGTCACTTTTTTTTTTTTTTTAACTAAAAGGGAGAAAGTAGATCAACTGCAGTGCCAGGCAATGGTTTTTAATGAAAAATGAATTGAAGCACCTACCCTTTTAGAAGCATGAAGAGGATGTGAGGATGGGCACTGATGTATTCCACAGTAGGGCTGCGTGTGCCAATCTGTCTTCTCAAGATGTTGTTAAATATCTGGGAAACATCCTTTTTGCCCTGGTAAAGTGGAAAACATGAATAAACACCCATTTACTACAATCTCCCTTTACAGGAGAAATTCAACTGAAGACTAAACAAGGCAACACTTCTGACCCTTGGACTTTGTCTTAATTAGGCCAATTCTTTATGATCCCCAGTGGCTTCAGCAGCTACTCCAAGACTCCAAAACCAATCCAGCCAGAAGAGCAGTTGAAAGAGGTGAAAATGGCCAAAATTTAAGTGATCCTCTGTGCTGTGCCAAATTTTACAGAAGTTACATAATATCAGGTGCACTGCAGCATTAGATCCAAGAGCTGAGATCTCTCTGCTCAGGGAAGAGAGATGGATATATCTCCATTTATATCCCATTTTCTACAGACCAGCCATGGTGAAATCCAGAGGACTTGGTCTCTCTGGGTTCTCCTGGAGGGGATGGAGGTGGATAGAAGGGAACCAAGGCAGACCTCCCTCACCAGTAGATATCTCTAAAAATAGTAACAGTGTTTTGAAACACATCTTACTTGGATCCACAGTATTTCCTACCTTGTTTGGGTACACATGGCAATATTGCTTCAGTGGTTTTGCTTTAATGAATAAAAGTAAGAATAGATGTGCTGCATTTAATTCCAGTGCATAAACACATCTATCAGGATCCTGACCAATCTCAAGCAGCTACATTTTTTCCCAGCATGTCAAAAAAAAACCAGTTTCAAATCCAATATCATTATTTAGACTGAAAAATACATCTCTATTCACTGAAAAAATACAGCTCTACTCACTGACAACACCAAGACCAAGGAGATGAGAAGGTTTATGGAAGCTGACCCACCTCAAAGTCTATCAGCTGCAGGTTGGCAATGAGTGTCACTAAAAGGCCACTGTTGTACAGCTCTTGTGCCAGCTGAGCTACAGTTTCTGTAGGTGGTTCCTTGTCTGTGGTCCCACAAAGAATTTCCTTCATTGCTTGCAGAGATTTTGATACTTCTTCTGATGCCTGTTCACCAGCACATAAGGGATTGGTTTAAAAAATGAAAGCAGAAGAGAAAAAAAAAAAGTTTTGGTTTAAAAGTCAAGCAGTTCAAAGCAAAAGCTTCTAACTCTACCTATGATGATCATTAACTATTTTTAAGTGTTAAAATATTTTAATTTTTTGTGTTTTGAGCCAGCTGCTTCTGCTTCCTGAGCTCACAGCCCCTGCAGCATCAGGTTAGGAAATGAATGAAACCATTTGCTTTAGTAAAGCTCCACAGCTTCCCCCCAGCAAACTAACCCAACAGCCTTTCACCTTTTGCTCTCACCTGGTGTCTACTAATTCCATGGAGTGTTACAGAGGCCAAATCAGGAATTACCCTACAAATTATCTTGACCAGAAAGCTTAGAACAAGCAAATCAAAGAGCAATGTGTAGACAGAGGTAACAGCTTGGTGTTTGTCAGCAGGCTGAAATCAAATATGAATGATAAGGGCCCAGTTCCCAAGGGAAAACTGGCCACAGCTCTGTCCCATGCTCTCATGTAGGTTTTTTCTACTTCATATAAAGCAAGAAGACACATAGAGAAAACCCAAGAGTCATTTGTGAAAACTGACTGGACATTAAAGGTGTTTAAAATCAGATTGATAATTCCAATATATCACTCCAAGTGAAAGGAAAAATGTCATGCTTTCAAATGCCACCCCTTCAATCTGCATTTCAATAACCCCAGAGTGCTCCAGAGAGGCAATTCCCCAGCACTTTAATAATCATTTACTTCACTGATGTGATCTGTAATAATGAATAAAAATACTAGAAAAAAACCTAGAAATCCTAAACAACCAACCAAAAAAAAAACCCCACTGAAAACCAACACCACAGAACCAACAAACCAAAAACCCCAAAAGAAACCAAGCTAAAACCAAAAGCCACTTTCACATTGCAACTGCCTGGAAGATTCTTCCATTGGTTTTGCATGGCACAAAGAAATGTTCTCCCCTCATCTGTTTGTAATGCAAATATATAGGATTATGTGAGAAATTCAACCACAGCAGTCTTCTTGTTCCTCAGCAAAAGAAGCTATTTTTACCTCAATGTTAGTGGCATGTCACTGGAGATACCCCCAGAGTACAGATGGGGCTACCAACAGGGCTGCTATCTTGGAAACTGAAGCTCTACATCTTTGTAAGAACTGTGCCAATATTTTCATCTCCAAGGAAAAACCCCTCCATTTTTGGCTTCTCACCCATTCTGCTGGGCAGGGTGTGAAGACTGTTGGCATTCTGTGGTTTAAAATAAACATGCCATAGAGAACTAGTCTCTCTCAAGTGAGAGTCCTTTCTGATATGCAGGAAAATCCTGCAAGACTCAGCTTTACATTTCATTCTCTCAGAAAGTAAAGCTCTGCAGGAGAAAATGAGACTACAGAGCATCCCAGTGTTGCTGGGATTTCTCCCATCTTCTGCCATCCCATTTCTCCTATTCTCAGCTTTTCTACAGGCAATTTACACTGTGGGTTTAACCTCCTCCCCCTTCATATCCTCCAGATAGCTTGTGGTTTTCAGTGCAGCCTGAATAAAATGCTGCTCTCCTGACCCTTTTGAACAGTGCCAAATTAGTTCCAGTGCATGGAGTGACAGAGAGGACAGACTGCAGTGACCTACCCAGCCAAGCAGTCTTGTTAGATATATCTCAGTGACAGGGGCAGAAACTGGGCACTGCAGGTGATTTCACATCTAGCTTCACCATGTTTCTGACTACTGACCAAAGGCACTGTCTTCTGCAGCTCTGCCTGCCAGGAAAGCACAGAGCACAGCACCCAGAACCAGCTCAAACTCCCCTGGGTTCATCTTCTGTAACACACCCATGTCTTGGGCCAGCTACACCAGAAACTGAAATCATAGCAACTGAGCACCCCCAGCTCCTTCAGCCTGTCCCCACAGCAGAGCTGTTCCAGCCTCTGAGCATCTCTGTGGCCTCCCCTGGCCCTGCTCCAGCAGCTCCATGTCTCTCCTGTGCTGAGGGCTGCAGAGCTGGATGCAGTGCTCCAGGGGAGGTCTGAGGGGCAGAATCACTGCAAATCCTTGGTGCCAAGCACCAAGCTTAGGCCAAGTTCCAACTGCCCCCAGATCTGTTTGCTGTACTAAATGAAAAGCCTGTGACACATCAAAGGTTTTGCCAGAGGGCAGGTTCAAGAAATGTTACCAAACCTGTAGGCACCACAGATGGCTCTGAGTCACTGGGGCTGCACCCAGAGGTGTTTGGTTAGCAGGGTGATGTGTTCAAGGACATCCTTCACTGCCACACTGGATGCCACCTGCACTGCTTGTGCTGACCCAACTCACTGGCTGAGCACCACCAACTTCTCATGGCATTTATAGAATTCTGTCATTAACCAGAATTAATTGTTCCACATCCTGCTAGTGCTGTCAAGAGAGTTCAGCTGGAGTCTGAAGGGGTCTCATTCTGTGACTACCAAAAATTATTCCAGAAAATCTCCTTGCAACACTAGAGGAAAGGCAGTGTGAGGAAGAAAGAAGGAAGAAAGGTGCTGTGTGCTGCACTGACAGTGCAAACAGTCCCCAGTCAGTAAGCCATGCACTGAGATGTGCAAATACCACCCAAAAGAAGGCTGCTTTCTTCACTTGCTGCTGAAGCCACTGCCTTGTTGCCCCTTCCTCCTCTCCCCTGATCACCTGCACTCACCCCAGGACAGTTCCATCCCCTAGCAATGAGGTGTGTGAGGAAATACTGAAACCCAACCTCCCCCTGTAAAAGAAGTGTTGTCATTAAATTCAGTTTCCAGCCCAAGGTGCTGGGGGGCTCCCCCATCTCTTTGGCCTTGTGAAGCAAACACACAACTGCTCTGACTTGTATGAAAAATTGACATGGAGCTTTCCATTTTTCTAGAAGTCTCCATTTCTCCTCCTTTGTCACTGGCACCCAAATAAACCAACCAGCTCAAAGCCCCAAATCCTCAAAACCACAACCCAGAGGAGTTCTGCTGGCAAAGCAAACTGACAAGAAACCTGAGTCTAGAGCTTCTGCTTTGAGTGTCTTCTTTGATTAATCAGGCTTTGAAGGATGAATTCAGCAAGGTAGGGCTGGCTGGTTTAGTTACTTCGGTTTTAGTTCAGTCACATTCTCTCAGTGCTTTACAGTTAACTGAAGGTGTTTCAGCATGAGACATCAAATACCAGAGCCTCCCTGAAATCTCTGTGACTCATCCTACACAATTCAGACACTGAACTACTTGCTTTGAACCAGAAAGTTTCAAGAGGGTTTCACTCAGGGTGCAAAGGGCAACCTTTTGGGTTGGGTTCAGTTTAACTCTGGCTCCTGCACCAGCTGAGGGAAGCACATTGTGCACATCCAAAGCACACAACTCTGCTAATTTCACTGTCTCCACCACTGCCCTGGACAGCCCATTCCAATGGCTGATAACCCTGGTCACTGGACCAGCAAATGTGTGCCACAGAGTCAGAGGAGAGCACAAACCTAGCACTGTTAATTTGAACACAAACAGCACCATTTTCTGGTGGACCCCCAGGTCTGTTGTACTCCGCCTAGGCTAAAGCTCCCCGATTTCAGCAGCACCACTCAAACACAAAGCCCCTTACCAGCATTTGCAGAACCAGGGCAGGGAGCAAACACTGGTTTATTCCCTTTATCCTACTGTTTCCTCAGCATAAATACAGTATTGGTCTTCCACAATGTTACTTCATACCTTGTCTGTCTTTTTTTCTTGCTTTTCCAATATGGCCATGTTTTCTTTCAGAATTTTCACAATCTCAGCAGGATTTTTCTGTGATTTACTAAACAAAGGCATGGTTTTTCTTCACCTGGATTTCTTCTTTCAGGACAGACGAGGACTGCTTTTAATCAAATGAGAAACAGAAATAGCTTGTAAGGTTTAGACAACAATGCAATAAACCACACAGAGACATTCTGAGGAAGAAAAGGTTAAGCCTCAGGCACTGTATTTTGCTTCAGCTACTCTGTAGAGCAGTAAAAGCTCTCCTGGGGAGTTCCTGCAAGGTCACCCAGGATCCACAAGCCACCATTAGCACATGGAAATCACAGAATCACAATGTCAGGGGTTGGAAGGGACCTAGAAGATCATCCAGTCCAACCCCCCTGCCAGAGCAGGGTCACCCAGACCAAGTCACCAGTTTGAGCTACCCCCTAAGTCTGACAGACCTGAGGAATCTGTGGGTCAGATCTCAACATTCATTGCCTGAATTAAATAAGCAACAGAGGATCAGCCCCAAATAG
Source organism: Ceyx cyanopectus (assembly GCA_013401355.1). Classification (NCBI taxonomy): domain Eukaryota; kingdom Metazoa; phylum Chordata; class Aves; order Coraciiformes; family Alcedinidae; genus Ceyx; species Ceyx cyanopectus. Next base: position 26,025 of record VYZU01032515.1, on the reverse strand, counting down.
GGACACCAGTGTTTTCATGACATTTAAATGAAAGGCTGAGCAATTTAATGAAAATGGGTTTGTTTAACTTAAAACATTCTTCCCCTGTATGGTTAGAAAGGCAAACACCACACTGCTGTATTTATACATGAAAGAAACCAAGCAGCTCAGTTTCTGGTGCTACATGGCATTAAAAGATGTGAATTCCCATGGCTTTTGCTGAGATACAAACCCAGTATCCAATTTGTACAATAGTGAAAAAGAGATCATCAAATAAACAGAAAAAATAATCTCAAACTTCCATCTCTTTCCACAACAAAAGACAACCAAGACCATCCCTCCCCACAAACATCTGCAGGATCAGTGGTGAAAAGATGACTCTACAGAAAGAGCTTCAATCTCCTTCTTCTTCTTCAACTTTTACAGTGTTAAAATGATTTGTCCAAGACATTTTAAAGGATGTAACTAAATGAGCACATTGGCCACAGTATGAATAAGACAGCAGAATTGTGTCACATGTTCCCAGTGGTCCCAAACTCACTCCTCCTCCTCCTGACATGCTACAGTCCAGCAGGAATTATGACCCCATTCCATCCATGTGTGACTAATCCCCAAATATCCTATGGAATTAATACCCAGAATAGATACACATTAGTGAAATATTGACTACAAATTATAAACACATTTTTCCTCCCAGAAAGTAACCTACAGAGCTGTCTAGAGTATGGTGTGTCTGTGTTTAAATCATCACTAAGCTGGCCACAAAACTCCCAACAACCAGGCTAGCACTTCTCCACTGCAGAGTTCCAGTCTCACCAGCAAGTCAGCACAGCACTGCTCAGGCTGATAAAACTGTAATGACTTCAATTAGGGAGATATTAACCACAGAGAAGAGGATGAGAGTATAATTACTGAGAAACTGGATTTCCTTGAGGATCTAGATAATATAAATGGGATAAAAATTAAAAGTACAAAGATAACACTGAATGGTGCAAGAGTTTGCAGAGCCCCATCCCTGGAAACATTCAATGCCAGGTTGGACAGTGCTCTGAGCAACATGATGTGGTTGAAGGCTAGATGACTTTTAAAGGTCCTTTCCAACCTAAACTATTCTATAATTAATATCTGCTTCAAGCTGAGGACTTACCATGAGAGATACAGACACTTGATGACTACATCTGCATTCTACAGACAGGAGAAAGGCAGACACAAATCTGTGATGAATTCAGCAAGTTATTGCCAGCAGAAAGAAAAAAGTATTGATGCATTTGTACAAAGTCTTGAGGGAACTTCACACTGAACACTGCCCACTGTCCAGAACACCTGAACTCAGGTAAAATTAACAGAGATCAGAGTGGGTGAAGAAAAAGGAGGTTAAGGGTGCTCACCTTGGTAAGCTTCAAATAGAAGCAGAGAGAAGCTTCAGCTGAAGTTGTTTCAGCTCAAGGAACAGTAAAACTTTATTTATGCAGAATCAAATGTCTATAAACTGCTGATGAATAAATTTAAACTGAAAATGTAAAGGTTTCCAACCATGGAGCTTTGAGAGTTGGAAGTGACCTGCTCTACCAGCCACACCACAGAGCATCTGTTCATACCCTTCTGACACTGGTGTCTGGCACCAAGGGATGAGGCTGAATGAGCCCTTTCTTTCCTACACTCTAGGAAAACTTCTTCCATCTAATGCTTATTCAACATATGTTTTTGGAACATCAGGAAAGCATTGTGGACACTCCTGAATTCATAACAGGGGAGCAGCCAACTTTTGGAACATGGATGATGTTATTTTCTTTGGTGCTCTGGGGTGTAGCTTGGGAGGGTGAGGAGAGAAAGAGCTGGATCTCACTGGGCAGCCTCAGAGGTTGTTCCTCCTGGTCAGGGGGAAAATGCCCTGGTAGGGCTGGAGGATGAACAGTGGTTTCCAAAGCCTGGTGTTGNTACTGAGAAACTGGATTTCCTTGAGGATCTAGATAATATAAATGGGATAAAAATTAAAAGTACAAAGATAACACTGAATGGTGCAAGAGTTTGCAGAGCCCCATCCCTGGAAACATTCAATGCCAGGTTGGACAGTGCTCTGAGCAACATGATGTGGTTGAAGGCTAGATGACTTTTAAAGGTCCTTTCCAACCTAAACTATTCTATAATTAATATCTGCTTCAAGCTGAGGACTTACCATGAGAGATACAGACACTTGATGACTACATCTGCATTCTACAGACAGGAGAAAGGCAGACACAAATCTGTGATGAATTCAGCAAGTTATTGCCAGCAGAAAGAAAAAAGTATTGATGCATTTGTACAAAGTCTTGAGGGAACTTCACACTGAACACTGCCCACTGTCCAGAACACCTGAACTCAGGTAAAATTAACAGAGATCAGAGTGGGTGAAGAAAAAGGAGGTTAAGGGTGCTCACCTTGGTAAGCTTCAAATAGAAGCAGAGAGAAGCTTCAGCTGAAGTTGTTTCAGCTCAAGGAACAGTAAAACTTTATTTATGCAGAATCAAATGTCTATAAACTGCTGATGAATAAATTTAAACTGAAAATGTAAAGGTTTCCAACCATGGAGCTTTGAGAGTTGGAAGTGACCTGCTCTACCAGCCACACCACAGAGCATCTGTTCATACCCTTCTGACACTGGTGTCTGGCACCAAGGGATGAGGCTGAATGAGCCCTTTCTTTCCTACACTCTAGGAAAACTTCTTCCATCTAATGCTTATTCAACATATGTTTTTGGAACATCAGGAAAGCATTGTGGACACTCCTGAATTCATAACAGGGGAGCAGCCAACTTTTGGAACATGGATGATGTTATTTTCTTTGGTGCTCTGGGGTGTAGCTTGGGAGGGTGAGGAGAGAAAGAGCTGGATCTCACTGGGCAGCCTCAGAGGTTGTTCCTCCTGGTCAGGGGGAAAATGCCCTGGTAGGGCTGGAGGATGAACAGTGGTTTCCAAAGCCTGGTGTTGCCATCAGTATGAACAGGACATTTCAGCTGCCATGTTATGAACCCTACCTTGACAAAAATACTTTCAGGGAATAGAAATCCCTGTCTGTTGGGGAGAAAAAGATGGCACTGATTTTCAGTATGTGACAGACACATCAAAATGCAATTTTAAAGCATCACTTTCTACATTTTTGGCTGTTTCTGTTGAAATAGAAAAAAAAAAGAAGTCTCAGGCAGAGTAAAGCAGTGAGTTGAATCCAGACATGGATGAGGTTTCCAAGCCATGACTTTTAGGGTATTCAGTAGGCTGTCAAAGCTAGCATAACATTCCTAATACTCAGGGCATGCTTTCCCTCAGAGGCCTCCAACTCTGCAAACATTTAACCAAGATGGAAAACACACTTCCAAAAAACCCTCAGTACCTGTTGTTACTCTGCCCTGCTTTTGAAGCACAGAAAGATCAGAAGACCTACCCAAGGTGGCACCAAAAAAATCCGTTTTTGTGTCACAATTGAAACCAAGATCATTCTACACCAAAGCTTCTGCTTTGTCAATCTTCCAAATATCTTTTCTGACAGTTATTTGCTCATAAAGGGAATGCAGTAAGAAAAAAATAGTACAAATCAAGCTCTTGAATACAACCAGTCTGTCCTCCTCCAGGCAGTGCCCTCTCATAACCCATGTTTCATTTGCCATGCAGAAGGGATCAGGAGTGTCCAACAAGTTCTCTGCAAGTCCTCAACAAGCTGCAGATTTTGGAAGGTTCACTGCAAATGAGTTCAAAGATTCACAGAAGAAAGGGCAGATTTATGGTTATGGTGAATTAATGGCCAACAAATCTTCCCAAAACTCCATAGTTTACTCCTCATGAGCCTTGCTGTCGGCTGCTTGGTGCATTACCTGGAATGCAGGTGCTTACTGGCTGAAACAAAACATTGTAGTAATGACTACCCATCATGTTGGGGTTTTTTTTAGCAGCTGGCAAGCATCCTGAAGATCATACATGGAAAATAAGTAGGAAGCTCTGCCCTTAATCTGCTCACCTGCACAGAATGAGAATAATTATATCACTGTTATGAAACTGAAGGCATTCACACTGGTCACAGTTTGAACACCATACTCACACTGGCATCAACCATCTCTGCATTACAGGACTACACAGGCTCTTCCACTCATGCTAATGAGCCAGCTAGAAGTACTTGGTCATTGCTTTGTGCTGAATAGAACTAGAAAGATAGGAAATCAGCAGGATTGAGGAGTCCAGAGTATTTGGCATCCCCATTTCCCTGTTCGATGCCTTTCAAAACTAAAAAATGAAGAATTCCTTTCTGTGGCTAACTACAGTCCCCAGCAGAACTCCCACGAGCTCAGTCATGCAGAAAGAGGTCTCCTCACCAGCATCTCTTAAATACAATTCTAACAGAAAGGCAGCTTTTCATTCACTTAAGTACAAGGGGAACCAAGTTACATTTCCATTTCTAGTAGTAATAATAACTGCAGAAATAAAGATAACCGGAACATATTTAAATAACAGAGGCAGCAGTCAGGAGGGAATCTTCCTCTAAACCCATTAGTGAGGAACACAAATACTATTGTCTGCTCTTTGCTCACAATTGCTGAAAGTTACCTCTCTCCACAGCATTGCCTTGCCTGCTCTGATACTGTCAACAGCTTCACAACACATTAAAATCATTTTCTACAGCAGCAATTTCACTTTACTACTGATACGAGCCCGAAACAGAGTCTTTGCTCAGAAACAAACATCCCTTAAGCTCAAGGAAAGTTCTGTCTGATAATGATTTCAGGAATAGCCCATTAGACAGAATTAGCATTTCAAGACCTACCGACCGTGAATAACGAGCTGGTTAATTTCCATATGCTGTTTCTTCTGGCAATTCACACGGGCTCATCTTCCCTTCAGCTCTGCTCCCTGCTGCCTTATGCAAGGGGCCACGCTCTCATTCCTCAGCATCTCAAAAGCCAGCCTGCAGCTGCAGGCAGTCAGCGGAGAGAGGAGCGAGAGAAATGATATATTGCAGCTATTTTATTTTTGGAAACTGCACTGTAAATAAAGCCATTTCCAGAGATATTCCATGGACACGGAGCTCTCGGTCGCAGAGCCAGCGCCTTATGTAACAGGAGGAGTATTGTTTAGGGCTGCCCGCTTTCAAAAGCCACTCCTGGTAACACAGTTTACAAAGCTATAAAAAGCTACGAGCGCAACTCCCGAGAACAAGCGGGCGAAGGGTTTCTTACCAAGCTGGAAAAAAAGAAAAGTTGCATGAAATCCGTTAACTTTCCGTTAGCGGGGGGGCTCGGTCTCGCCGCCACTTACTGCGTGCGGGCGCTGGGGGCTCCTCAGGCAGCCGTGCGCGGCCCCATGGCCAGGTGCTGAAGACAGCTCTGCTCCGACCCGCAGCCCACGCCGCCTCCTTCACTTCCCTGCCATGCGATTCCCTTTGCTCTCCCGCTGTCCGGATCACGCACAGGCGCTCCGCACCGCCTGTAAATTTCCACTGCCCGCTGCCCGCGGCCGCGCTCCCGGCTCCTTTCGCCTCCCCGCTTCCCACTCCTTCGCTCGCACCCTCTCCCTGCTCCCACCCCCCGAGCTCCACGTCAGAGGGACGCGTGGGAAAGCAAAAGGAAGAAGAAGCAGGGACCGCTGCACCGAGAGGGTTCTGCGGGGCGAAGGGAGGAGATGCGCGGAGTTCACGGCGCTTCTGTAAGTTTCCATGGCCCGGCGAGGCAGCGCTGCCGGCTCCTTGCAGGCGGAGCTGCTGGAAGGAGTTCACCCCGCTGAGCATGCGGGAGCCCAGAGCCTGCGGGGTGCGAACAGAGCCAGCGTGCTCACGCACCGCATCACGCAGCTTCCCAGGGATGCTGCCTGCGAGGGGGGAAAGACAAATGCTCTCCCACGACAACAATGGCACATGAAGACCCGGAGAGTTTGCCACCAGGGTGTTTGAAAAAGAAAGCCGAACACCCTCTCAGCAAAATGTCAATCCCACTGGAGGACATGATTAGGCTGAATTGTCTCTACAAAGGCTAATGATGGGGGAAAAGCCAAACCAAAGCCAAACCAAAGTATTCTGAATCAAGTCCTGCCAGCTGTTATCAAGCACACAAATACAGGAAAATGCAATTAAAGGGATTTTTTATGCTTAATTTCTCTCTCTCTCAGCAGTGATATAGATTCCCAAATGGGGAGTGCTCTGCCCGCCCCCTGGCTGTTTATGGGGTGCTGGGAGCAGGGAAAGGAGGGTGTTCACCAGCCAGCACGGGCTCTGCAGGGTGGATTTAAATCCCAGCCTCACGGCATCTCAGCCAACCCCAGCAGCGAGGAGAGCCCAGGATGTATTTCTGCTGAGCTCACCAGCCAGGGGAGGGATTTCACCTCCCATCCCCTCTTCCCCAGGCAGAGTCCTGCATTATTAACAGCCACTGTGTGCTGCATCTGCTCGGGAGCCTTCTGGCTGAAANCCCCCTGCCAGAGCAGGGGCACCTAGACCAAGTCACCCAGGAACAGATCCAGGGGGGGCTGGAATGTCTCCAGAGCAGGAGACTCCACAACCTCCCTGGGCAGCCCCTGCCAGGCTCTGTCACCCTCACTGGGAACAAGTTTTTCCTTGTGTTTCCCCTCAACCTCTTGTGCTCCAACTGACTCCCATTGCCTCTTGTCCTGTCACTGGATGGCACTGAGCAGAGTCTGGCTCCATCCTCTCTACACTCACCCTTAACATCTTGACAGACACTGCTGAGCTCTCCCCTCAGTCTCCTCTCCTCAGCAGGGAGATGCTCCACTCCCCCTCCAGGCCTGGCCCTTTCCCTTTGATTGGACACTGCAGCCTTTGGGTAAACACCACAAGCCAAAGTCAAACGATAACAGCTCTGCCCTTGGGCTGCTCCTGAAGGGACCAGCTTTTCCTGAGGCAATGCAAACATCTCCATGTGACACACCACTGATTTCCCCTGGGTGTTGTGCAGAGAATAACTTGTTTTTTTTCCCCTCTAAGTATCCTGGGGGAAATGCTATCCTCTCCACAGTGCAGCCACCACCACTTCCAAAGGTGAAAAGACATCCCCCTGTTGCCCTGTGGAGTTCAGTGTTGGTGGGTGCTGCCCTGCTGTTCCAGAATTGCAAACAAGATTGAAGAATCACCAAAAAAAGTTGATTTCTTTGCATGTTAAGGGGCCCCACTGTGGATGTCAAGTATTCACAGAGTATTCTGAGTAAGCAGCCCCTTGGAAGCATAATAGTTACCTAGAAAATCACTGTCCTCTGTTCTTAACACACCTGATTTCCTGCTTCTGAGGAGTAAACTGAATATGCACTCAATTTACAGCTCAACTTTGCCACTCTTCTACCTGAGGAAATACTTCTGGGCTTTCACAGGAGCTCTCTGCACACCAGGAGAGCAGGAAACACACCTGCCCCCAGCCTGTCACTGCAGCAGGACAATCAGTGCAAACAGAGCAGCTGAGGGGGTGGGGGAAGAAAAAACCAATCTCTGCTATTCCAGTGCTCTGTTTCCTCTTCAGGGCAGGTAATGCTCAGGTGACAGCAAAAAGCCCTGAACCATCCAACAAGAATTAAGCTGTAATTACTCAGTGCTCTTACCTGTTGGTTTGGAGTGTTGTGGTTGTTGCCAAGAGGTTGAGAAGTATTTCAGAAGAAATGTTTTCTGCAATTCTTAATTTGTAGCCAGCTCAAATCTGGAAAGATGAAATTGTAAACAATTATTTGTAGTCTCACACTGAAAAAAAATATCTCTGTGCACTGCTAAAGGACTCCATCTCCCACATATTTAAATTCCATTATATTTGTTTCCTCAGGCTAAAGCATGGTTAAGAGTACTTTTGAGAAATGTTTGTCCTTGCTTTCATAACTTAAAATCATTCCAGCTAATAAAGACCAAAGGAAGAAAACCCCAGTCCATTATTTCAGCCCTTTCCATTTATTTCTAAAGTGAAAAAGATAAACTGGGGAAGCTGAACAATGACTGTATCACATGATGAACACACAATACATGCATATTAATTCTGCTCATTTAATCACCACTTCCCACCTGCCTCCTCCAAGATGACTTCCAGCATTCCAAAGCCCTAAGCAGCCTCAGGTAATAACACTGCTACTACATCCTTCCTTCCTCCCCCAGAATTCCTCAGTGTTAAGGCCCCAAGCCAACAAAATTCAGTTCCCCACAGCAACAGGTGTAGTTGTGTAATACAGGATATCAAGAGGAAAAAAATCAAAATGCTAAAAAGATTCCCCCACTCTCCAAATTCTGAAAACTAAAGGCCACTCCCAAGCTGGGATTTCATCCTACTCTCACAGATCCCAAATTTTGGCAGTTTATCAGAGCAGAGGGGATGAAAAACAACTTACTTCTCCTACCTACATCATAAAGCTGTTACACTTTAACTCAAGGCATTCAGCTTTACCACAAAGCAATATAAAGTGTGTCCAACAACACTTGTAAAACATCACAGAAATAAGAGGCCAAGACTTGACAGTCACTTGGTGTATTATTGCAGATACTCATTTCCCTTAGTGGCCACTGCCAATTAATGCCATTAAAATGCTTAATTGATTGCCAGCACATATCCCCATGCCCCCACTGCCTGTCCTTCTTCCTCATCTTGGAGGGAGACAGAACAGAGCCTGTGCACTGATCCCCCAAACAGCCAGCAGCACTGAAAGGCAAATTCACTTGGCTGCTCATCCAAACACAAAACAGTGAAAAAACCAGAGGTACCATCTATGGAGGGGGAATGGTTTCCCCTGTGGCCACTGGAAAAGCAGCAAAGCTTCTGGCCTCTCCCAGGAGCAGAAAACGTAAATTACTTTAGTGAACTGTGGGGGACCAGAGAGCAGCCAGTGGCAGACTGAGCCGTGGCTGAATTCTAGCTAAGGCTGCAGGATGAGTTCAGTGGATGCTTTGGATAAACTACTCCTCAAAACGCAAACATGTCTTCGGTGGTTGTCCCCTGCTCTCACTCCTGGCTCCCTCTAGTGCTGTTAAGCACAATCTGCCTTTTCTCTCTTATTTCATGTAAACAGTTGCTAGGATTTGTTGTTATTATTATTTTTAAGAGCTGCAGTAACTCTCAAACTGCTGAGGAGTCTTTACTGAACATATTATTCTATTCACACACTGACATTGGTCTTTCTACCACAAACCTTTATGCATTAAATACTTCATGTACAAATCAGTGTATTTAAAACTTTACTCATTCTGAAGGCATCCATCAGCTACATCCTTAATGTCACCTAAAATTCATCCATTCCCTTGCACATTCCCATTTCCAAACAGGCATTGTGGCTAAACAGGAGTTACTAAAGCCCAGCAGCTGAAAAACGAATCATTAAAATTTTATGCCTGCTCTAAAAAGGCATTTATAAAAATGGCACCTCCTAATACTGCATGAAGCTGAAAGCTGCTTTTGGAAATGCCCATCTCACTGGTGATGTGCAGTGAAGATATTAGGCAGATTAATTGGCTCTGATAAGGTAGTTTCTGACAAAGTGTAAGATTTGGGATGAAGACTTTTCCTCTATTGATCATTACTATAGAAGCCTAAAGCATTTATCATCAGATGCTCTCATTACCACTTGCAAACAAACAAAATTAAGCTTAATTGGAAACATACATTAAGCAGCTCTGTGAGGCAGGACAATCTGTTCTGGAAGGAGAACAGCTGAGGCAGCTGGGTGTGCTTTGATTCTGAGTAGCCTCAGTGGCCAAGAGCCCTGAGAGGCTCTGGGAGAAAACTTACTCCATGGCATAAATAGCAAGCTCTAGATGCACAGGTTGTATCAGGTCAGATACATGCTAATGTAGTTTACGTATCTGCTCCCTTCCTCCTGGGATGGAGCTTTCACCCCCTCCCTCTTTATGGTGAGTGAATATTCCTTCTGGGTACAACCTCCAGTGAGTCCTCACCCCCTCCTGGGGAAGGTTCTGAGTACCCTTCAGTGGGAGCTTCTCCCTTTGATGAGCATTTTGGGGCATCTTTCTAAAAAGGGTATTTGCAAAACTCAGGAGTGAGTTGTGTAATTTTATATTCCTGCCTGCATGCAAACCTGTAATTTACTGTGTTGGAGTGCTGGGGAATTTTTGCTTCCAATAAAACCACATTTTGGGTAGCTACTGCTGTTTTGTGTGTGCCTCTACAACAACTTCCCAAAGCATCTTTCAAGAGTCAGCTAATGTGCTCTTTAATTCAATCAAATATAGGAGGCTATGCCATCGTGTGTCATTTCTCTACATGCCCTAGATAAAACTGTCAGGAAGGATTTTGCATTTTTTTCCAACTGTGTGTTCATTTGGGTGTGAGGTTATTTTGCAAAGAAACATCCAGTGACTGAACATCACAAAACTGCACCTTAATTCAAGGAATTTTCATTGAGTGCAACATTTTCAGGAGGCAGTGTCATGGCCAGACTACACCAAACCCCTAATCTAAGTGAAATACTGGACATTTTATAATAATTATTTTCTATTAATCAACCTAAACCACATTAGCTGCATGACAATCCTAACATTTTTTGATAGTTTTACATTAGCAACTTAAAAACCACAATTCCTCAATCTCCATCATTTTGTAATCAATTTTTTTTTTCCAAGTGTTCTTTCAGTCTTTATTGCTCTCCTTTGATATGATGGATTTGTTCATCAGTAAATGATTATTTGTAATATTCAGTTTCATTCTCACTACAGATGTATGTAGTTGACTGGGGGCTTGGCACAGCAAAGACAACTCAGGCTGCTCAACTTAGCCCAACAACATCTACCATTTAAACCAGTCCTTGCATTTGTGCAATTGTCTAGCATCTGTTGGCAATGAATGCTAAGACTGAGACAGAAATACAGTTAAAACTGAACATGTTTATGCCACATGAACCACAAGATAAAGATGAAATTTGTGACATTACCAGTGCCCAAATGCAGACCTGGAAGGATGTGCCAGCATGTTGATGGTTAAGAGTTTCAGCACTTTGAGCCAGGCTCCAAACCCCTCAAGCCAGTTGGTAATTAACAGACATCTAGGTCCTCCACATGAAAGAAGTCTATTGTTTTAAACAGTGACACAAATTTTTCCTTTCCTTTCCTTTTCATAGCCAATCTCCTGTCTGTGATTTAGGATTCCCTTAGGACTATAACAGTCTATTCAGAAGCTCCACTTCTCAAATAAACCATTTTTTGGACTTTTAGTTGCCAGGAATGCAAACGTGCTTACATCACAGGTAGAACAAAATAATTTTACAGGCTTCTCAGAGCTCCAAAATCTCCCCTTTACTAGATGGGAAAACTAATATCCAATGACCTAATGAAAACCTAAGGTATCTACAATATCAACACAATGACAAATCATCATAACAAGACATATTGGAAGCATTTTGAGTATTATTTGAGTGCATTATGCTTAGACTTAAAGTGGTGGCAGAAAAAAAAAAAGGAAAAAGGACTGTTAAAAAATTGACATGTAGTAATTGAGTGTTAAAAATTGTTAAAAAACAAACCACCCTCCCCACCATTTAAGAGTGGGCTAATTTTTGTCTCTCTGAAAAATCCCTTTACACAGCCAAAGTGCAACACTTTTTAATTTACGCTACTGAAAATTTTCAAGGCAAGTCAGCTTGTTTTCACACCTTGAATCAAAGGGGCAGCAGTAATTTAGCACTTCGCAGGGTATAGCTGCAACCAACAGTGGCAAATAGCAGGGCCCAGCAGTAAAAACACCTCATTTTTACTTGGTGGACTGGAATCAAAGGCCAAAAAAAGCACCTTGCTTCAGTAACTCACTTTTATACACCCCCTATGTGTCAGCACCCCCAGTGAGCTCAGTCAGGATCCTTTTGGCCCAGACAACACCCCTCAGGGACCTCAAAGCTACCCGGCCTCAAGCCCAGGAGCTGTGGGAATGCCCTCAAACACAGGGAAGAGCGGCAGGCTGCCTCACCTCACTCCGAGCCCACACCGTGCTGCAACAAAAGTCACCACAACCTACAGAAACTCAGGCTAGGCTGACCCCACCGGCCTCAAACCAGCATCCAGGGCCATCCCTGCGGCCTAAGGCTCCCTCAGAGCAGCCGCTTGCCCCGGTTCTCAGCCCTGCTCCTCCTCGGCCGGGCTGTGCCAAGATGGCGGCGCAGAGCAAAGATGGCGTCGCGCCCACAGCGCCCCGCGCGCTTCCTTCGCTACCGCCGCGTCACAGACGCGCGCTCCACCCCCTCAAGATGGCAGGCGGCCACTCTGGGCTCTCCCCCCTCCCGCTCCGCCTTTTCTCTCCCTGCATCGCCGCCCCATTGGCCAACGCGCGCCCGCCGTCGCCCTAGCCGGCCAATGGGAGCGAAGAAAAACGCGCGTCGCGTCGCCCCCTTGCGCGCGCCCGCGCCTATAAGGTTCGGCGCCCAATCGCCAACGGTTTCCCGCCCTGGGGGGCGGTGCGGGAGTATGCGGGAGGGGGCGGGAGGGTGGCTCTGGGTGACACGGTGGCGCCACCTTGTGGTGCGGGGCGCGCCCGGCGGGGTTGCGGGGTCGGAGCGCGGCGCGGCGCGGTTAGGCCGCGGTGCTGCCCGCAGGCGCCGTGAAGCGGCGGTGGGAGGTGCGGGGGACGCGACGGAGGAGGAGGAGTTGGAGGAGGAGGCCGAGCCCCGGTGGCTCCGGCGTGCGTGGTCGCGCCGTCCTGGAGCATAACTGCGGGAGGCCTGCGGTGGGAGGTGCGGTCCCCTTGACCAGGCGGAGTGTGGGGCGGGACGCCCCAGAGCCCGAGGAGCAGCAGGGGGGCTCGAGGTGACATCCCGGCCAGCGGGGACGCGACGCGTTCATCCTTTTCTCCAGGCGAGCGGGAGACCTTGGCCACAGGAGAGGGGAAGATGATGGGGCGGAGGAGAGCGAGCGGCTCCTGACCAGAAATCTCACTCCACGAGAGTTTTTCTGCGGCTCCTGACCAGAAATCTCCCTCCTCGAGAGTCTTTCTGCGGATCCTGACCGGAGCATCTCCCTCCACGAGCGGTTTCCCCGCTCCGCTTCACCCCGACGAGGACGGCGGCATCGGGGGACCAGTGCCCAGCCCGGGGGGGCTCAGCCCTCCATGTGACCACCGCAGAAGATGGAAGCCAGAAGTGAGCCTTAAATATCTGTTTTGAGCAGTCACTGGGCAGGTTTTCTGAGCGACTTGGCTAGGAAACAACTTTCCTCGGTCAACCACGTGGGATTTCTGTGCCAGAATGAGTGGAGTTTTAACTAATGAAGTAGTAATACAGTAGTCATTACAACTAATTAAGTTGTAAGATTTGGTTTATAAGAGACGGTTTGTGTTCTCTGTGTCATTACTGGGGAGAGAATATATGGAAAATAGGGGTCAGCTGCCAGCCTCATGCTTGAGGGGTGAGAAGAAATTACCTATGTAAAAAAAAAAAGTCCTCACCCAGCTTGTTTCATTGGGATATTTTTCAGCTTGGTGTTTCCAAGAGGTGGGCTTGCTCTTTGCAGGTGTGGTGGCAGTTTCCCTGCAGGGCTTTCTCACCCCCCACTGGTGGCCACTGCAGTGGTTGCTGCTTGGATCTGACAGACTGAAGTAGCTCCAAGCATTTCCATTTCTGCCCTGATGCCTCTTGTCCATTCTGCACCTCTTGCAGGACTGAGTGACTGTTCTGAAGGGGAGAACCTTGCCAGCTCCAGGAAGGAGAGGACTGCAGGTAGTGTGATGTGGGTTCTGGAGGGGAAAGCAGTGTGTGTTTGGCACAACTGGTGTGAAAGTGAAAACCAGAATGCAATAGTTTTGCCTTTTGTGGTGCAGGTGTAAGATGTTAGTCAGCAGGAACACAGATGCTTTATAGTAAACACACCACTGAGTAGCTCTGCACAATGCTAAAAAAAGAAAGATAAAAAAGAAAGAGAAATCCACAAGACTCCTGCAGAGGGCAAAGAAGCACCCTGCAAAGTTACTGACCTCAGGCAGGTGTGGAGCTGCTGCCAGCAGATGCCTGTCCAGCCCTGAGTGTGATCATTCTGACAAGGTGGATGCATCCTGGCTCTGGTCATTCTCTGTCCTCCTGACTGGACTTGACATTTGCCTTTCAGGTGACTTGAAGGCATTGTGGATGCAGCTGGGAGGTAGAAGAGTGGATGTCATCTTTGAGCAGGTTCAAAATGTGCTGCTGTTGCTAAAGCAGAAGATCAAGAATGGAACTGCCACCACCCAAGGTTTGAAAGCCCTGTAATGGTTCAGCTGTGTAGGGCTGTGTGATACTTGCCACAACTCAGCTACCTCTGGAGTTAAATCACTTCAGAATTGGCATTTTTAAACAGTTCTGAATTAAATTTCAATTTAATGTGGATTTTCCTGACATTTGACTGTCATCTTGTAGTAATTCTTGTATAGGGTGAGATGCTGAGACAGAACTGCTCTTTCTGTCTCTACTACCTGAAGGCCATTTCCATGATTTTAGGAGTAGCATTAATTCAGTCTGCCAAGATCCAGCCCTTCTTAGCAGGAAAATTACTAGTCTAATAACAAAGTAGAGAGAGAAAATGACATTAAATTGTGTTTATATATTTTACTGCCACTGGAGGCTACTGGTTTGTGTGTGTTTGGAAACATTCCAGCAGCTTTCCAAACATTCCAAAAGCTGGAGAAGCTTCAGTGCAGATTCAGAACTACTAACAGAAGCTGTAATTCGATTGTAATTTTTTAGATGGTAAGGGCTGGGGTGCAGAAAGTTTCTAATAATACCAATCTTGGAGTGATTAGTATACTGAGGAAAAAAAAGCATGTCTGGAGGACTTCACACTTTGTTTTCCCTTTTGATAGTTCCTATTAGAATACTTTAATATTAATTTGTATTAATTTATATATAAATATATAATATTATTAATCTATTTCATATTTGTTCTGGCTTGGTTTTGTACAGAATACTTGCAGGCTTGGTCACTGGTGAATGAAGCCAACGTGGGTGATCTCTTAGCTTCAAATGGTATGTGCATCTGGATTGTAATTGTCTTGCTTTACTCACAATGGGCTTTTTTCTCTTTTTTGATATCAATAAAATCATTCTGAGAAGCCTGTTAGGGTTCCAAAAGAAAAAAAAAAAGTGGCTGTTAAGTTTCTTCAGGTACTGGACCATGGACTCTCAGTGGGGTTTGTACTTCTGTGGCTCGTGGGTTGGGTTGTGATGTGGGTTGCTGAATTTCTTGCTTGTCTTTGCATTTTTTCAGTAGGTGATGTGTTTGGAGANTGGAAGCCAGAAGTGAGCCTTAAATATCTGTTTTGAGCAGTCACTGGGCAGGTTTTCTGAGCGACTTGGCTAGGAAACAACTTTCCTCGGTCAACCACGTGGGATTTCTGTGCCAGAATGAGTGGAGTTTTAACTAATGAAGTAGTAATACAGTAGTCATTACAACTAATTAAGTTGTAAGATTTGGTTTATAAGAGACGGTTTGTGTTCTCTGTGTCATTACTGGGGAGAGAATATATGGAAAATAGGGGTCAGCTGCCAGCCTCATGCTTGAGGGGTGAGAAGAAATTACCTATGTAAAAAAAAAAAGTCCTCACCCAGCTTGTTTCATTGGGATATTTTTCAGCTTGGTGTTTCCAAGAGGTGGGCTTGCTCTTTGCAGGTGTGGTGGCAGTTTCCCTGCAGGGCTTTCTCACCCCCCACTGGTGGCCACTGCAGTGGTTGCTGCTTGGATCTGACAGACTGAAGTAGCTCCAAGCATTTCCATTTCTGCCCTGATGCCTCTTGTCCATTCTGCACCTCTTGCAGGACTGAGTGACTGTTCTGAAGGGGAGAACCTTGCCAGCTCCAGGAAGGAGAGGACTGCAGGTAGTGTGATGTGGGTTCTGGAGGGGAAAGCAGTGTGTGTTTGGCACAACTGGTGTGAAAGTGAAAACCAGAATGCAATAGTTTTGCCTTTTGTGGTGCAGGTGTAAGATGTTAGTCAGCAGGAACACAGATGCTTTATAGTAAACACACCACTGAGTAGCTCTGCACAATGCTAAAAAAAGAAAGATAAAAAAGAAAGAGAAATCCACAAGACTCCTGCAGAGGGCAAAGAAGCACCCTGCAAAGTTACTGACCTCAGGCAGGTGTGGAGCTGCTGCCAGCAGATGCCTGTCCAGCCCTGAGTGTGATCATTCTGACAAGGTGGATGCATCCTGGCTCTGGTCATTCTCTGTCCTCCTGACTGGACTTGACATTTGCCTTTCAGGTGACTTGAAGGCATTGTGGATGCAGCTGGGAGGTAGAAGAGTGGATGTCATCTTTGAGCAGGTTCAAAATGTGCTGCTGTTGCTAAAGCAGAAGATCAAGAATGGAACTGCCACCACCCAAGGTTTGAAAGCCCTGTAATGGTTCAGCTGTGTAGGGCTGTGTGATACTTGCCACAACTCAGCTACCTCTGGAGTTAAATCACTTCAGAATTGGCATTTTTAAACAGTTCTGAATTAAATTTCAATTTAATGTGGATTTTCCTGACATTTGACTGTCATCTTGTAGTAATTCTTGTATAGGGTGAGATGCTGAGACAGAACTGCTCTTTCTGTCTCTACTACCTGAAGGCCATTTCCATGATTTTAGGAGTAGCATTAATTCAGTCTGCCAAGATCCAGCCCTTCTTAGCAGGAAAATTACTAGTCTAATAACAAAGTAGAGAGAGAAAATGACATTAAATTGTGTTTATATATTTTACTGCCACTGGAGGCTACTGGTTTGTGTGTGTTTGGAAACATTCCAGCAGCTTTCCAAACATTCCAAAAGCTGGAGAAGCTTCAGTGCAGATTCAGAACTACTAACAGAAGCTGTAATTCGATTGTAATTTTTTAGATGGTAAGGGCTGGGGTGCAGAAAGTTTCTAATAATACCAATCTTGGAGTGATTAGTATACTGAGGAAAAAAAAGCATGTCTGGAGGACTTCACACTTTGTTTTCCCTTTTGATAGTTCCTATTAGAATACTTTAATATTAATTTGTATTAATTTATATATAAATATATAATATTATTAATCTATTTCATATTTGTTCTGGCTTGGTTTTGTACAGAATACTTGCAGGCTTGGTCACTGGTGAATGAAGCCAACGTGGGTGATCTCTTAGCTTCAAATGGTATGTGCATCTGGATTGTAATTGTCTTGCTTTACTCACAATGGGCTTTTTTCTCTTTTTTGATATCAATAAAATCATTCTGAGAAGCCTGTTAGGGTTCCAAAAGAAAAAAAAAAAGTGGCTGTTAAGTTTCTTCAGGTACTGGACCATGGACTCTCAGTGGGGTTTGTACTTCTGTGGCTCGTGGGTTGGGTTGTGATGTGGGTTGCTGAATTTCTTGCTTGTCTTTGCATTTTTTCAGTAGGTGATGTGTTTGGAGATGTCACAGAGGAAACCAAACCCAGACTGCATCCTCTCCTTACAGACAGTAACACACCAAACTCTGCAGAAGGTTCTCACAGGTCAGTGGACTGAATAATTTCATTTCCTCCTCTGACTTCAGTGCATTTGAGAGAGGTTTTACTCTCTAAATTTTAAATCCAGTGTTGAATCTTGCCAGTTCTCAAAGTGAAAGTATTTTTAACATCCTAAATGGAAAACCTGAGGTTTTGAGCAGTTGTCTCATTTACCACATGAGAATATTGCAGGATAAAAAAGGGCATTAGGTTATGAATAAAAATCCTTGAGGATTATCAGGATTATCAGGGTCAGGACTTGGAGTTCAGGCTTTCACAGGCTGTGAAAGCTTTGAAGAAGAAGTTCTTGACCTTGAGGGTGGTGGCTCAGTGGAGCAGGCTCCCCAGGGAGGTGGTTGAGGCCCCATCCCTGGAGCTATTCCAGGGCAGGTTGGCCAAGGCTCTGAGCAGCCTAGTCTAGTTGAGGGTGTCCCTGCTCCCTGCAGGGGGGCTGCACTAGATGCCCTTTGGAGGTCCCTTCCAGCCCTAACCACTCTAGGATTCTTTGTGGGAAAAAATTGTTGCCTTTATATTTTAATAGTATTCAATGTCTTCATGAAGTTAGGACAGTGATACAATGCAAACAGTGATGCAGTGAAACCCTTAGACCTTCTAGCAATGAACTGTTTCTTTCCTGCATTAACAATCTGAAAACCTGAGTGTTTTACTGNCAGAGTGCAACTTCTTATTCCTTGACCACTTCTCCTTCAACACCTACGTGCTGTTGGGCAGGACTGCTGCAAACCCCAAAGCCCTGGTGTTTGAGTGGGACATCAGCAATGGAGCTGAGGCTGTGCCTGTCTCTTTCTGCAATGCTCTGGATCACTCCAGGCTGCCCTATTTCAAATACCGGCGGGTGTCGTGGCCACGGGGCTTCTGCCTCAACAACTTCTCCAGCAGCTTCCTGGACTCCTGTGACTGCACAGATGGCTGCCTTGACAGGTGGGTAGAAAATAGAAGCCTGGACAAATCACAGACAGTTAGGGGTTGGAAGGAACCTAGAAGATCATCTAGTCCAACCCCCCTGCCAGGGGTAGCTGTTTAGTGCTGTGCTCTTCTGTTGACTGACACCTCTGTGTCTCTGTTTCCTCCAGAACTTGGGTGCTCCCACCCACCCAGCCTCTATGGTAGGGAAGGAAGTGATGAACAAGAGAATTCTTGTGTTCCTTCCCAAACTGGCAGTCCTTCTCCAGGTGGAGCTGGCAAGCAGATCTCTCAGCTCTGGGAAAGGAGTGAGGAAGGGAGAATCCCTGTGCCAACAGAGGAAGGCTTTTTTTCCTGGCAGGCAGGGAAGGATCCTGCATGACAATTTCTGCTGCAGCTCCTGCTTTGCAGTGGCCTCCTAGAGATGGCATGGGACAGCCTGGAGAGACAGATCACTTGAAATGTAGGTTACTGAGGGCAGAGGAAGAAACATCCCCATTCACAAGTTCTCTGTCCCATCCTTCCCCTTGTCCAAGCCTGGGCTGTGACACCCTGTGGTCACAACGTGTAGGAGCTGAGCAGATCAAATGCTGTTGCTCACTGCTGTCTTCTAAAGCCCAGTAATTCTAAGCTACATGTTACTCTGGGGGAACCTGCCACAGTGAACATAGGTGAGTTTGGTGGTCATTTTGTCTGCTTTCTTTTTTATTCCTTCACTTTTTTCTTTTTTTTAACTTTTTTCTTTTTTTTTTTTCCCCATTTATTTTTTTCTCCAGTGTCCTGTTTAAAATCAATTTCTTTTGTACTTCAGCTGTCTGCTTGTATCTCTTAAGGACCTTGGCAGACAAGTGGGGTTGAGGTGGAGAGAACATGATTACTGTAAAGCACACATAACCAGGCAAGATGCAAAGAGAAGGGCAGGGGGTGTGAAATGGCCTTGTGGAGTAAAAGGAGTGGGGGAGTATAGGCTGTATGTAAAAGTGTGTGTATAGTCAAGTGTATTTTAAATTAGCTAGATTTTTGTTTGATGTTTTGTTCTGAGGTGGTTTACTGTTCTTTTTCAGGTCAAAATGTGCATGCCTACAGCTAACTGCAAGAAGCTGCAGAAAAAGTTCTCAATCTCCAAGTATTAAATCACCTTGTGGCTATAGTTACAAAAGACTGGAGGGACCTGTTCCTAGTGGGTAAGAAAGAACAAACTATCAGCATCTATTTGCACACTCTTTCTCCTGTAGTGCAAGGGCTCCAGGACTGCAGCAACTGCAGTTTCTCAATTGCTGAACCCCTCTGTTTTTGTCACAATTTTACTGGCAGATCACGATGATAAAAAGTAATTAATGTGACTTGAGTAATAGGAAAAAGTCTCTTTTGTTTAGTTGGGTTTTTTACTGCAGAGTCAGCATAGTATTAGCTGGGCCAGGAGCTCAGGATGTATCTTGGTTGATTCATGCCTGCCAAGAGGAGAAGGAACCCTGTCCCAAGGAAAGGAGGTCTAGCCCAGTGTGTGTCAGCCAAAGCAGTGTGCTGTGTGATTAACTCCCACTAAATAAAAAGGGAAAATCTCTTTTTCTTGTCTACTTGTACCAAAATCTGGCTGGCAGAGTCTTAATCAGGAAAGCCATGATCTCCAGAGCACTGCTGCACAATTCCAGGCAGTGTCTGTCTTCACTTAACTGCCTTGGTAATGCTCGGGAGGGGAATAAATCACAGTGACTTGTTTTTGGTAATTCTTTTTCTTTTTTATGTTGTGTTTTGTTGTGTTTCCTCTTGCCAGAATTTATGAGTGCAGTGTGTCGTGCAGGTGTGACAAGATGAGGTGTCAGAACAGGGTTGTGCAGCATGGCATTCAAGTCAGGCTGCAAGTGTTCAACACGGAGAAGAAAGGCTGGGGCGTCCGCTGCCTGGATGACATCGACAAGGGGACATTTGTCTGCACTTACTCAGGTAACAAGGTGAAGATGTGGGACATGATTCTCCCTCTCCTGTGCCTTGGATTTGTGATTTTTTGATGGAGATAGGAGGCTGCAAGAGAAGTGAGTCAGTATAAGCATCACTTGAAAGAAGAACCTTGAAGAACTTTGCAGGTGATGGTGTGAGACAAACAATACAAATCTATTTGATTTCATCCCATTGAACAAGGGGTTTTTTTGCTTTTTTTCTTGTTGGTTTTCTTTGTTTATCTTTCTTTTTAAATAAATTATCTTTTTCTTCCAGGCAGATTAATGAGCAAACCCAAAGTTCAGGTATTGGGAGATACTGGTCAAGAGCTGAAAGAGAAGAGAGTGAATGACAGAAGCCATGGCTTTTTTCCCAAAAAAAGAAAACTTGACAGTGACTGTTCAGACTGTGTGATTGAACTGGTGCAGACTGGCAAAAATGACATTTTGGGGAAGCAGGAGTCGTTGGCTGGAGCTGTGGATAATGAAAATAAATCAACCCTGTGAGTTTACCAAAGCAAACTTAACAGAACTAATATTCAGGTATCCTAGAAAGTCCTTTCTAAAACTTAGAGTAGAACGGAATGTCTTCAGCTGAGGGTGAGCTTTATTTCTCAACATTTTTGTTAATTTCTGATTAGTTTTTCTAGTGAGAGAGTTTTTCCTATATATTAATTCTTTCCTGACAATAAAAATGCTTTGGATGTGGGTTGTGTAAAAACACCCCTACACCCCCCAAAAAAAAGAAGAAAAATAAGAAAACAAAACCCAAAACACATAAAAAGTCCCATTAAGTGAAAAAAAAAAAGACAAAATGTCTTTTTTTACTCTGCCTCTGAAGAAATGACAATGAGCTGACCTGAGAAAGCTTTGAGAGGACATCAGTGTGCCAAGTTTGATGCCTTTAAAGGATAAACAGTGTAGTTTCACAACCTCTGTCTGTAGGTGCTCTATTTTGAGATGTCATAAACAATAAAGAGTTTGGTAGGAGAATGGGGAAAGGAAGTAAAAGCAGCTTCTGATTTAAGTCTGAACAGCTCTCTGAGAACCTCATGCCTTTTATAATCTCCTTTTGACTTTTCTGCACAGGGTTCACTCAGGGAAGTTAAATATTGCAACCACAAGAATGCCTGGAACTAGAAGAGTTGTTTGTCATAACCACCAGCTGAAGATGGTAATGATCATAACTGACTTTTATATAAGAGACTATGCAGCTTAGTGAAAAAAATAATGTTAATTTTGACCTTTCCATCCCATACCTTTAAACTCTCCCCCTTTGACCCCCCATTGTAGCTAACTGCAGGGTTAGGGGGTCAGAGCAATCAGGTTTTGTGCTGTCTCCCCAGGGATTGTCATGGCAGGGAGAGAAGATGATCTCAGGAGGTGGGTGCAGTATTTTTGTGCAGTGGCAGAGGGGAGTTGGAGCTGACCTGGGGGTGAAGTGTTACCTGAAAATATGTGCAAAGGAGGGAAACTGGGGGCAACTTTCAATTTCATTGGTTTCATTGCACTTAACTAATGCAGGTGGGATTTTCATGCCAACATTTGGCAGTGCCACCCATCCTGGGGCTCCTACAGCTGTTGGGAGAGAAAAACCTGCCACATCTGGCTCATTGAAGCCATGAAAAACAGCCCTGGGCTTGGTTCAGCAACTTAAGAATGTTGACATGCTGGCAAAATTGTTGGGATTTGCCAATTATTTAAATGCTTTATTGAGTGGGGAGCTCCCTGCAGGTTATTTTGAGGGGTAATTTGAAATGAAGAGAGATGTTGCATTGCAGGGAGTGTGTTAACTTTGAAATCTTGGCCACAGCAGGTTAGAAACTTCAACCCTGGAGTCCTAAAAGCCACTTGCTACCCTGTGTTGACCCAACTGTTGCATTCAGCACCAATACATCACAGCTTTTTCATTATCTTTTATTCTGTTTAAAGGAAATTGATACACTGGTGCTCAGTGCCAGCTCAGATGAAGATAATAGTTCTCAGATTCATCAGTCAAGCAAAACAAAACTAACCAGTGGAAGAAAGAAAGGAAAAGAAAGTAGGTTTGCAGAGCTAATAAATACTGCACTTGTAGCACAGTTTTGCCCCATCAGGTGATAGAATTAAATGTAGAAAATAATCTTTGCATGGGGGCAGGCCTGTTCTCAGAGTGATGTTGTCCTCACAGTGCTTAGTGGCACAGAAATGGTTGCTGCCCTGCACAGTGCAGGGTGTGAACTGGTACAGGGCAAACTTTTGCCTGCAAAATGATCTTGGGACACACTGAGCAGTTCTGACAGCAGCTTCTCAAACACAGTGCAATTGTGCAAAAGCCAGTTGTGCAAATCTGTTCCAGTGAACAAGAAATGAGCAGGGTATCATGCAGGGATGGGGGCTGGAGAGGCAGTGTGAAAATGATGGTGTTTGCACAGATTAAATCTGTGTTCTTAATTACAGTGTGATTCAGGAATTAGTGGAGGATGATAAAATGCTGTGTGCAAGAAATCAATCTGGAGTGGGATTTCAGGAAGAATGGGAGATTAGGTCACTCATGGGTGACCTGAACAAGTGCTTTAGGCACCAGAGCAGGAAATCTTTCTGGGAGTATGGAGGGGAGGCATGGAAAAGGGCAGCTGTGCTGTAGGCTTGTGAATAGCAGGGAAGCTGTGCACACTTGGGAGAGCAAAGGATGGGTGGAAAAAGTTCAGGGCTGAACAAGGCAAAGGCTGTGGCCTTGAACTGCTCTTGAAAACTAACTTCCCTGTGCATTGACAGAATCCTCTGAGCAGCAGCAGGAGGAAAAGCTGATGGGCACTGGGCAGACTGAGCCTGCTGAGGAGGCCAGTGCAGAAGGCAGAAACAAGAGTCTGTCTCTGGAGGGTGATGGTGGCAAGTCAGGTGTGCTGGAAGACACGTGTGCTGGGAGCTCAGCCAGAAAGGTGCCACTAAAAGCTGGCTGCACAAAGAACCACAGGCAGGCAGCACAAGATGCAGCTGGTAAATGTGCTGATAGTGACAGGGTGTTCCTGAAGAATGCTCATGAGGAGAATATTTATGTCCTGGATGCCACAAAAGAAGGAAACGTTGGGCGTTTTCTTAATGTAAGTAAAAATGTGCATTATTCTCTCAGCTTAAATAAACACAGGATGCATTGCTGTGCATCTCATGCTTGAGATCTTTCTGCTGCATCTGAACAGCCTTTTCTGGGGGTGTAGGCTGCAAATGGCATGTTTTGTTGAGCCACAGGCCTTCTTCCAGCTTTGTTTTTTGTTCTCCAACCATTGCATTGTAGTAGTTGAAGGTAAGTGGTGTGATACCATGGGGATTGTCTCTGCTGTTCAGCCATAGGCTCAGAAAGTGCTCTGTCCTGCTATGTGTGTGTGCTCAGTAAATAGAATCACAGTGTCAGGGGTTGGGAGGCACCTAGAAGATCATCTAGTCCAACCCCCCTGCCACAGCATACCTGACTCAAAACAGGTTCTTCAGCCAGTGCTGAGGTGTTTGACATTTTCTGATTCACCTGCTCTCTTACAGCACAGCTGCTGCCCCAATCTCTTTGCACAGAGTGTGTTTGTAGAGACTCACCACAGAAGTTTCCCATGGGTGGCATTCTTCACAAACAGGTGACTTTTCAGAAGTTTAATGCTTGTCACTCAAGGTACTAGAGGAAAAAGCAGTGTTTAGTTAGGAAATGATGCTAAGAGGGGGGCAA
This sequence comes from Ceyx cyanopectus, assembly GCA_013401355.1. Lineage (NCBI taxonomy): Eukaryota > Metazoa > Chordata > Aves > Coraciiformes > Alcedinidae > Ceyx > Ceyx cyanopectus. Next base: position 2,102 of record VYZU01032515.1, on the reverse strand, counting down.
ATGCTTAGTCATGAAATTATCAAACTCCCTTCATGTTGGTGACTTTTGTCTACTAAAGACTGAAGGAGTATTACTAATCAGCCATTGGTATCACTAATGTTTTTCTTTGATTTGCACTGAAGTGTAAAGTGGAGAAGCTTAATTTTGATGTCAGCTTCAGTGGGAGAACAGATTTAACTCAGCATGGTAATTTTGAAAGCCAAGCCTCACTGATCCTAGTGGTGTGTCTCAGGCAGTGGCCAGCAGCTCTGGGTCCCATAGGGCAGGATTGAACCCCACAGGGTCTTAAGGCCAAACAAACTGGCTCCAGGAGATCTTGCCTTGCAGCTAGCAAGAGAAGCAGGATTTTGTGTGGCCCAGCATGTCCTGAGGTGATGGCACTAGGATGCTCAGAGGTGAAAAATTCCTCTGAAAGCAAAAGATGTGGATGACAAAGTGAGGTACAGAGAGCTGGAGCCAGTGAGACACAAGAAGGCAGCAGCTTTTCCCAGCAGGGAAAGATGGATTGTAAAATGAAGCTAGCAGCAGGAGTACCAGGTGAGAATTTACAATAGAGAGACCCCAGGGAGCACAGATCCCTCTTCTCATCCTGCTGCCTGGTAATTCACTGGATGTCCCTTCTATCCAGTGACAAATACCACAGAACTTCTTTGTCACTCATTTTATTTCCCCCCCAGTTCTCCCTCAGCATCTTACTCATATTTAAACTCATTCATTGGGGGCAATTTCCTACCTTAGAAATTTCTTTTATCTAATGTCAGAGTGGCTGGTTCATGAGGAGTGTTTAATTCTGAGGCTTTGTGCCCATAGTGCAGCTGCTTTAAAACACAGCTTGTCAGACCCAAGGTGACAGTCTTGCACTCTGCAGAGGTCTGGTAGCAGCATGTTTGTGGTGGAGACTCCTTCTATCTCTTGTTTTGTCTCACAACAACCTGCCTGTGTGTGGGGAGCTCCCTGCCCACTATAGTTTTGGGTTTTGCCTGTGAATCATTGTGTAAGCACAGTGCTGGTTCACTTCAGAGAAATTCATTGAGTGGTTTTGGTTTTTTTTCTTAGGCATGTGAAAGCTGGAACTGAACTCACCTGGGATTATGGTTATGAAGCTGGAAGCATGCCAGGGACAGAGATTTCCTGTCAGTGTGGAGTTCAGAAGTGCAGGAAAAAAACCTTGTAGGCAAAGCTTTCCTGCTGTCTTCACATCACACCTGGAAATTCCTGTGCTGGAAGGGGCTGCTCCACAACAAACAGTGCACTTCAGCCTGTGGTGCTAATGACTAAACTAAAATGCCTTGTACATTAAAGTCTTTTTTAATTCTCATTTAAACATCACTTTGGAGTTCATAGTAAGAACTGTTTGGCAGAAAAACAGGCATCAGGCTTTTCCTAGATCATTTCTGTGCTCCTGGTCTTTCCCCCACCACCCCCCAAGGCTTTTTCACTTGTAAGTGAAGCTCACCTTGTGCTTCTTCATCTGCAGCAGACATGGGACTGATCCAGAGCAAGGGTTGATGTTTTCTGTGCCCTTCTACAGTGCTGAGTTACTGCTCAAGGGTTCTGCCATGCAGTGGGTTACTCAAGGTTTGCTTGAACAACTCAGAGTTGGGCCATGGCAAAGGAAAATTCACCTCCTGTATAAACTCAACATGAGGTTATCAGTATTCTGTAAAATCCTTTGTGTTTGTCCACAGACTCTCAGTTCCTGATCCATTATTAATCTTCAGCTGTTCTTCAGTGTCTTGATTCAAATCCTCTTCAGCTGTCACAGCTCAGGGATGCTCAGAGAATCCTAGACTGGCTGGGGCTGGAAGGGAGCCCACCACTGTCTTGGCAAGGCAGGCCCTGGAGCACTTGTGGTTCTGATAGGGTAGGCTCACGGGGAAATCTTGAGATGCTGCTTCACTCACTGCATCTGGTTTTTCCACCTCCTGCTTTTTGCTACTTGGAATAAAGCAAAACAAAACAAAAACCAGCATCTTAGGCTGCCAGTAAAACACTCAGGTTTTCAGATTGTTAATGCAGGAAAGAAACAGTTCATTGCTAGAAGGTCTAAGGGTTTCACTGAATCACTGTTTGCACTGAATCACTGTTTGCACTGTATCACT
>VYZU01032513.1:30713-48475 GCA_013401355.1 Ceyx cyanopectus | reverse complement strand
GGAAAGACTGAAGCTGAATGTTTAGCTTTTCTGAGGGGACAAGAAGACACAGAGCTGGGAAAAAAAACAAATGTTTTCTGTGTTGACTCCTTATGCCAGATAACATTGGAAAAGGGGTTCTGGGGGAGTTCCTTTAAAGTGATGACTGATTATTTGGGTTCCTGTAGCCACATTTTTCACATATTTTTGCTCATTCTTCTTATTACCTGCAGAGGGAGCTTGTATATGAGATAATGAGAATAATCAAGGCGTTCAGGACTGAATTGTTTTCAATAAGTAGAATTTCATTTCACAGTGCCTTCTGTGTTATGCAGAAGAGCTCTGTAAGACAGTTCTTATAAAGGCTGACCATCATTAACAGTAAATGGCAATGGGGGAAAATGCTAGCAGTCAGTAATCAAAAGCTGACTTTGGAAATACTTTGTATTTCATAAAAGTGCTTTTTCTACTGGAAGTTAACTGAGGAAAACAGTTCTCACATGTGGAGGTGCAAGAGGGCAGTTTTAGTGCTCTGTGTGACGGGAAGCAGATCTTTGTTGCACAAACCACCTTCACTGTAAAAATGTCATGTCAGCATGAGAGACACAACACAGTCAGTACCTTCAGGTCTTCAGTGCATCTCGTGCAACGTAGCTGGTGTGCTAGCCAAAAAGCAGTAGGTAAGTCTTATGCAAGCAGTGTTATGAATCATTTTTGAGGTGACTGCATATACAATACTAACTTAATTTTGCTTCTTCTCTATTATAAAATGTAAAAAGATGAATGAGTTCATACAGTCAAGACTAAAGCAGGTAAATGGTGGTTAGGATTGCTCCTAAGCTTTAGAAAAATACTGTCAAAAAGGAACAAGGAATATCATAACCTATGTTTATTTGTAAATTGTAACTTAATACTATCTTGAAGAATCAGAAATACTTGCTTTTAGTAATTATTTTCCTAATCTAGCACAAGGAATCAAATGATCTGTCGTATTTCAGGTTTTACAATTTGTAATCTGGTTACCTGGATGATGAAATGATATGATCCTTCAAAAAGTTAAGACTCCCGAGAAGAAAGTAATTCATTTGTAATACAGTTTTGCTTGCTGAGCAAGAAGCATAATAGATGGTACTTAGATCAATTCTGCACTATTTATCTCTGGAAAAATTGTGGCAATCATTTTACTTCAAAATATTTCAGTAAATTTAAAGATGATTTGCTATGATGCTGTTAGGATATAAAGCAGTATGCATGCACATTCCATAAAAGAGAAACAGCTCTCCTTAATATGCTCTCCTGTAATAAATCTGCCACATAAATTGGTTCGAGAGTTGATTTTTCTTCTTTGTTAGTTTAAACTAACAGAACTTAAAACTTACCATATGTTCTGCCTAATGTGGTCTTAGGGTTTTAGTTTGGATTCTCTTTTCAAACACCAGGAAAGATTTGCCATATCTAAAAGAGCAGCAACTCGGTGTCGATATATTATTTATACTGGATAATCCTCGCTAATGTGAAAAGTCAGCTTGTTATTGTAACACCAAATGGCCCTCTAAGTAGGGAAACAGTTAAGTAGATCTCCTGTAATAGGTTGTTGTCTAATAAAGAGATTTATGGTATTGGCAAGGGCTATTGTATAGGTATTACCCTCTCACAGCATGATCATGTATTATCTTAACAACTCGGTGCCACATTTATGTTGAGCATTTTCATAACAGGGTAAGAATATTAGCCACAGCAATTACACTCCAATAGGATTATAATGGTAAGATTTGCAGAAAATATATAAATGATGTCTCTTGTAGAGATTTTGATAGGTGCTAGGAGTTGAAAAGTTGCATCATCCTTTTTTGCATGGGAAAATACTGATGTGTTAGTCATGATGAAGAAAGAGAGGTTTCTTCATTTAATCTTGCTGAGGAATTTTGAGGAGGCAATGGACATAATCTTTCTTTACACAGTATGTCTTTTTCCTCTCCAGTGAGGTAAGGCTGTTTCAGAAATTCCGTTCAGGAGACATTGCCATAAAATATGAAAACCAAGATGCGTGTGTAACTTTAATTCTGTTATGAGGGTAATAGTGCTGGAATTAAGATTATTTTATAACACCTTTGTATTTTGAGGGCAGAACAATGGTAATTTACATCTTACATTGGAAGAGCCTACTTGAATAAAATCATGTTACTTTGTTTCAGCAGTAGCATAACACAATGTTTTATCAGCCTCAGGTTTTTATAGTGATAAGTATCTTCAATACTTCTAGAAATTACTACAAGAAACAAAAGTGACAATAATGTCATACTTGTGCAGTTTTCATGTGAGATTCAAGCTGTTCCTTAATTCTTAAAAATTTCCATCCTTTTTTTTTTTTTTTATAATCTGAGGCAGTTCTGCCAAGTAAGTGAATATTAGCAATGTACCAGTCACATTTAATAAAACTATTTGTGTTTTATCAATAAAAAATCATTTATGGGGACTGATTGAACAAAATTAATGACTCTACAACCTGACGTACGAATAACTGCATTAGGTGGAACAGCGGCTGGAATGGCAAAGTGCGATGAAATAGCTACATATTTTAAGATGATACCTTGAGGTGTAATTCAATAAATACTAGAATAATTAATGTCTAAACAAACAAAATACCTTTGTTTCCCTGATTTACTGTAGCAAAATTATAACTGGGTTATTCCAAAATAAGAAAATGTCTAGATGAAACTTCTTATTGTGGAAGAACTTTCCAATACATTTTCCATGTATTCTGCATGTGCACAGATAGTATTAGTTAAATTTGTAAAACATGACATTTCCTGGATTTTTTGGCTTAATTCTATGTGCAAGACTTTATGTAGAAAGATCCTGTATCCATCTGTTTTAAATTGTTATTACCAGAAGCCAGAGGAAAGATGCACCTGTTTCTTTTGACATGAAATACTCAGCTTCTGAAAATGTGGTGATAGGAGGTAACGTTACACACAGGTTTAAGTGTTTTCTGGTGGATTACTGGAAAATAACTGGGGCCCCAAAATGGCATTAAGCAATAAATATTGTAATATGTGACTTCATCTGTCATCGGTAATTCACGTATCTTTTATTTACACAAACTAGAGCAAAATTCTGGAGATTTGTCTTTTAGTTTTACGTCCGGAATGAGAATTAGGACCCAATGAATAACACTTTCTATTTTAGAAAAACTCCTGTAGGTTCTTAGATTGGCTTCGCATTTCATTCATTTTGAACTGTGGAAAACGATTGCATCTTTTGTCTGTAAGTAAAAAGAAAACACAAAAGGATGAATGTTACCCCCTGATGAATTTGGAGCTCTAACCGTTTTAGAGCGTGAACTGTGACTGCATTGTTGAGGGCAGTGCTTGGCTTGTAAACCTGAACTAAGAAGCCAGTACTTAGAATAAAAGGGTGAATAATGCATAAAAAATCAATAGGAGATAAAGCATTTTTACCAATTGCTTTAAAAGTTATTTGTATTTTTTTTTAAAAAAAAATTAAAATAGGTTAGAGTGGATTTCTTTTACACATATTTAGAATTGAAAAAGTTTTCTAATGTTTTAGAAGATGACTGCTGTGTTTTGAAAGATGAAAATACATGCAGAAATATTCTTATAAAATGGTTAGTCTTATGTGCTCTCTTGAAACATTTTTGAAATATGTATATCTAATTGTAAGGTAAAGATAAACTGCTTTTCTTTTTGTGCAAATACCATAATGAATGGCTTCTTAAAATTAATATTGTTCTGTTTACAAGACAATAAATCAAAGCACAAATCAACACTAATCATTTTACTTGAGTGTGCATTAAAAATGAAGCCGCACTAAGTCATACTTAACTGCTCACAGACAACTGACCCTGAAGAAGGGATGTATGCCTTTTTTTTTTCCTTTTTTTTTAAGCCCTGTATTTTTTAAAATTATTATTTATATCTCTCTGTCTGTTTGGAACAGCAGTGATGTTATGACTAATAAAGCTTTTGTATTTGGCAAATGGGATGCAAGTAGTCAGCCATTCTTGGCTCATGACTGAAAAATCTGCCAGAGAGCACGTAAAACCGGTATAAACTTGTTGTGAATTAAATGATTCTTTTATACCTCTGTCACCTGCACAGAATTCATATATCTCTGCTACTTCTTCACTTTTGATGCAATTTCTGATTACAGTTATATTTATAGCAGTGTTCGGACAGTGGCATGATTAGAAAGTAAGGTTTTCAGCCTTTTTCAGAACATACAGTCCCTTGGATTATTTTTTTTTTTAAGATGATAATATAGTGACTTACAGTGAAATCAGTATATTTCCATTACCTATCTAATGGCCAATTTAAAAGTTTGTCTTAATTATATTTTGTCCAGCATAGACTGACCTTTGCATGTGACAGGTTGCTAAGATTTTGTGAATAATAAATCTCTAAGTTACTTTTTACATGAAATCACTAGATATATGAAAGAATTATTTAAAACTATTATTTTTCTTCAATATGGTTAAAACAAAACAAAGCCCAACAACAACAAAAACAAATGAATGAAGTCCTGTATGTTAACTGAAGGAAAGTCAAATAAGTGAAAATTCTATAGTAAGTTTTCTGGAAGATAGCCAGTAAATTATTTCTATTTTAAATAAATACATAATAACCAATACACCAAATAAAGCTGCAGCACTGAGATTATTAAAGCTAATCAGCAATATTTTCTGAAAAATACATGAGGCAGTGGGAAAATTTATTGCTGTTTCAGTGCTGTGGTTAAGCAGTTTGCACAACTGTGTTCATGACTTCTGCACAGTTGAGAGGTACGATTAATATCTCCTCAATCACTTAATTACAGCTATTATTTAAGTTACCCAGAACAACTGTTCATGTCTTGTACATATACAAAATACAAGCTGTTGCTAAACTGAGTGAATATGGTCAGTGGAATTTTATTGTGGCTCACAAATGGTATAAAGTAGCTGCTCCTGGTATTGTACTCCAAAATTCACTTATATCCATCTGATTATTGAACTAGCTGTGTTTTTAATACAGTGCTAGTGAAAAACTGTCAGTGCCAAATGTGAATTTCCATCAAAACCCCCCATTTTACATAGGGAACACCTCTTTACTGTAGGCTTGAGGTCTGTAGCTGTGAGGTGACGTGGTCTAATGTGCAACTGTTGCCATCCTGTATGCAGTGGTGTTTTCTGTCATGGCTGCCACTCAGATCTGGGAAAGTATGAGTTCTCCTCTGCCTCAGATCCAAATTTGTGGCTAGATTCCTTCAGTTGCTTTGTTATAAAAGATGTAGTTAGGACTAATTTAGCTAATCATGAATTGAAGGTAGTCCCATCTGCCCTTCCCCTTCAAAAATTGCCCATGACACAAAAGCGTGATCATTGTGAGATGAAAGAGGGGAGTGTTGTGTGTGCCGTCTGCAGATGAAGATCCTTGGAAACCAGGTTTGTCCTTTTTCTGTTCCTCAGTCAAAAAGTCAAAATCTCCATTTAAATGAAGGCATTTCAAAGACAGGCGGGTTGAGAAAGAAATGTATTTCTTTACATGCTTCTTCCTCTTAAACATTGAAGAACCCTTAGGCTATAAATTAAAGAGTATTTTACGCTGTGTAGTTGATCTCAGACTGAAATGAAGAGTCAGAGTTTTAAAAAGAGTTGTATATGGCTTGGAAGTCTCATGTTTTTTAGTCCGTGGGTATCTTTTGTCCCTCTCATGTCCTCTTTTTGTCAATATTTTCCTTTCACCTAAGAACTATAGCAAAGAGGGAGGAAAGGTAACTTGAAAGAATGTAATTATGCCAGAGATGCATTTTCATGTGGGAACCTTTATAATGCCTTCATGTAAATGACATTCACTATGGAAACAGTAAGAGCACTTAGGAGCAGAAAGGTTCATCCTGTGCTCCATGAGAAACACCGATTCACTTACCTCCCTTCCTGGAAAGGACAGTGTGCTGGGGCCAGGGGAAGCTTCGGCCACGCTCTCCAGCCAGGGCTGTAGGTGGATGATGTGGGATCGCTGGGAAGCTTGCACAAGCATCTCAAGTAATGACATTTCAGAGTCCATGCAGTTTTATGACTATGTAGGAAGTAGAGCCACCTTAGAGGATAGTTGTAGGTTACATTTTAATTTTGTTCATGGTAGATTCTTTCTGTGTTTTGGTTTGGCTTGGTTTTTGTTTTATTTGTTTTGTGTGTGTTTATGTGTTTTTTGTATGTGTTAATTGGTATGCTCTCAGGTGTGCTGGCTGACATTCAGTTTCACTGATTTCTTATTTCTGGAAGGAGAACCTATAACAGAATAAGATCAAAAAACGCCTCAGAGTTGTGTTGACATTAAGCAGTGCTGCCCAGTATTCGGCACTATGTACTCAAGTGTATACTTGGAGCAGTAGAATACCCCGTGCCTGGGTTACTGGTGATGCTTGTAGCTTTGCTGGCTGGATTCCAGAGTTGTGGTTCCTGGAGTAAAGGTTTTTTAACCTGAAACAAAAAAAGGTAGATTTTTACTTCTTTCATAGGCTTTGTATTTGTGAGCTTTGATGATGATTCTGGTAAAATTGAAAATTTTAAGAAGTTGGTGCTTTTTACATGTTGAAGAATGGTATTTGGAGCTGTTAGTGGTCACTGCAAGATAAATAACTTCCTAGAGAGCAAGAAAACAGTAGTATATGTAAATATTTGAAAGTATTTAGCTGACTATATTTTTATTTGTAGATACCTTAAGCTATTGTTGGCAACTATGCTGGTGGTGTTTGTTTGGGTTTTTTTTAAGTATTTGTGAAAGTCAATGAAATAATAGCAAGAGTTGAAAAACAGTAAATGAATGTTTGCTTATGAATGTATGCTTGGGTATATATTGATATGGTACTTCCTCAAAAAAATAGAAAGTGTCCAGTTTATCATGTGATAGAATTGTGAGGAAGATGAGGAGAAGATATGCTGTCCAGAGTCATGGATGAAGGTTGCTGCCAGCCAGAAAAAGCCTGATTTTCTTTGTTCTGCTCTCAGCTAGCTGTATTGTGCCTGTACATGCTCTACTTAGTAAACAAAAACATCGTGGAAGAACAAACAAGTGGTATTTACTTAACTGTTGCAAAATAATACTGTAACAGTGAATTTGGTTTTTATTTTGGTGACCAGAAATCACTGGAGTGGAACATCTGGCAGTTGAAATCTTACACTCTGCTTGCTGCAAGCTCTTCTTGTGTTGTGCTCCATTGTAATATTGGTTTGGATATTTTTACTTTTAAAAGATCTAGAAAGCTGCTGGTTTTAGGTCAAAAATATTAAATTGTGTTTTGACTGAAGGGTTATTAAAATAAAACTGAGAACCTTCCACAGAGTATGTTTATAACCAGGTAGTGTCAGGTGAAGTGTTCTGTCATGCCTCTGTCTGTTGCTTCCTCGGTATCCAAGAAGATGGCTCTTTAGGTAGTGAGGATTTTTTTCCTTTCCATTTTTTTTGTCTGTGATATATGCTCTTATATCTTCTTTTTTTTCTTTTTTTTTCTTTTTTTTGAAAAAAAATATTAAAAAGTGTTCAACCCAATAGTGACCCATAAATAAACTGTACATTTATTACTGTCACAAACTCTTCTGGACTTGACTTTTAACAACAACAAAAAAATGTTCAGAATGTGTAATAGATGTCTTGAAATTGTAGTCATTTAAAAAAAAAAAAAAAAAAGATTCCAAGATTCTATCACTGTGAAAGCATCAGTCATTTATAGAATATGATTAGTTGCAGAGGAGCAAAAATGTTGTAATTGTCTGCAGGTAGACATGCAGCCATGCATCTCATTGCACATGTGCTGGCCTCTCTTGTAATGTTTAGTGCCAGCATTGTCTTTCTCTGTCTCCCTGTTTATTACTGCTGTGATTCATTCTTCAACCAGATTCATGGCTCCTGATGCGGATTTGTGGGCTTTTCATACAGATTAAAAAGAGTAAAGTTGCCATTAGTGTAGTTTGTGTCCCAGATAGTAGTAAGTCTTGTATGTCGGGTTACGAGAGTATGGCAACTGGTCTGAAATGCTGTCAGTCTGTTGAAGGAAATTAAATTACCCTCAGACATTTCACAGGAGCTAGTCCTTCCCTTTTCTGTGCTGTGCTGCATGTTTTCTGTTCCCTGTTGATTTGCATTCCTTCGTTGTCAGTCTCCTTCCGCTCCTTGAATTGCCTCTTTATTTTGCACTGGCTCCCCGACACATCCCCCCCTGTCCCGGGCGGGCGAGCCTGCCTGCACTGCTGTGTCTTTCCTTAGGCCTTCCTTTTTCCATCTGCTTATTTCCCTTCCATGCCCTACCCAAGGGCTTCCCCACTTCCACTGCACTTGAAACTAGCTGGGGGGATGCCATAATCCAGCTCTCTCTTTGCTGCTGCTTCTCTCTTTGCTTTCCACCCCTCCGGCCCCACCTTGCTTACTTACTTTCTTGTTTTAATTTATTCTCTCTTTTATTTATTTATTCTTATTTTCCTTTTTCTTTTTTTTTTCCTTTTTTTTTTCCTTTTTTTTTTCTCCCCCTTTTTTTTCTGGCCCCACGGTGTGACTCTTGGTGAGTAATTGGCAGTACGGGGGAGCCTACCTGACAATGATTTCATTGTGTGTCTGAGTTGTAATCTATTGCAGAAGCGCCTGCAATGCAGAAGGCTTGGTAGTGTTACTTAGCGTTAGAAATTGAAAATATTAAAGCAAGGAGAGCGTTGGTTAAATCAAGGTAGCTCGTTAAGCATGTGGATGACTTGCATGATTTTGTGAGTGTGAAGGTTTTGCACCATCCGGTATCTCTGGGCGAGCTGTGAAATGCTCGGTCGAGATTAAACTTGGAGTTTTTCAGATGGCTGAATGAGAGGCTGGTAAAATGGCATGCGCCTTCTAAACAGGGACAACTTCTCTTAAATTTACCTTCTGTCTGTTGAGCTGTCATCCACTCTGTCACTGAAGGCTTAAAGCATATTCATGAAAACAAGAGTTTGCTAGATTTCAAAGAAAATGCTATTTTTGTTAAAAATAGCAATCAGACCAAAAGGTTAGACTGTCATCAGAGTGTCTGTAAGAATACGTTTAAGACCCTGGTCTGTTCTTTGCCATCACAAGAGAAGATGACTTGTAAATTGCCTTTCATAAATGTGAGTTTGATTTAAGGTATTAATAAAATCTAAATTTGTTCATTCTTGCTGTGGGGACTGAAGATTTTAATTTAGTGAAATGCCAGAACAATTTTTTTTGTGCTCAGTTTGACAAGTGTTATGTGAGAATTCCATCTTGCTAAATTAGGGCAGACGTATATATTACACTGTTTACAAACTGCTATTATTAAAGCCTGTTAAATTTCGTATTTAATATTCAGTCATCTTTGAGCAATAATGTCACCTCCTTTTTGTCTCAGTGCTGTTGCATTCTTGTGTTAAAATAGATGAAATTGCAAATGTTAATCTGAGTAACTGTGGAAAGTTGTGACCTGGATTTGAAATAGCCATGAGACTACTACAGCAGCAGTAAATCTTCAAGAACATGTAAGGCTAGCACATGGCAGGGGATATGTCTGATGTGAGAATTAGAGTGCGGGTGGAGGAATAGCCTGAAAACAAAGTCGTGTGCCAATGTCATGTTTTTCTAGTCTAAAAGAAAAAAAAAAAGTAAGAATTTGTCACTTTATATTAAAGCTGTGTCTTTACAGGCAGCACACAGTAACTTAAAACCAAAATATTTTAACATGGTAATCTAAAATTCAAGCTATATTTGAGAAAGACTGCTCGTGGCACTGAGGCATCTGGGTTCTTAATCCCCATGCGCTTCCTCCTGTGACAGTGATTCTGATCTTTGAAATATGTATGGGAATTGTAGATGCAGACTTCAGCTTAAAGAAACCATCCATTTAAAGAAAAACTAGATACCAAACATATTTTTTGTTTTAAGCTTTTTTCTTCTGTAATGAAATGGCTGGGTTTTTTGGTTTTGGTTTTTTGTTTTGTTTGGGTGTGTTTTGTTTTATTTTGGGTTTTTTTTTAGCCTGGCTTTAGCTAGTTCTGGGTACTTTAAAAACTGATAGGATCAAAAGGTCCTGAGCGCTAGTTGACAAGCACTGGAATTGCTGGAATCTTTTATTATTGTTTTGATTTTCTTAGTCTCTCTTAGAGCATGTCAAATAAGAATGTAGGTGATGTCAGGAGACTACTTTAAAAAATACTATTTACCATAATATTTTGACTAAAAAACCCCAAACAATAATCTTTAAGAAATTTGTAATGGAAAAATCAGGGGAAATCAATTGATAATTTTAAGAAATTAAATAATTTCTACATGCTTGTTTGATCCAGTTTGCTGTTCTCCAAAATCTCCAGATTTTTTGATATATATTTCTTTTAGCAGAGAAGAAAGAAATGACCTTGCAGATACTGGCCCACATGTGTTCACACAACAAAGTTATATTGGAGCACTATACAAAGGCATTATAGGTGTTATAATGTCTGTTATTGCAAAGTTCACTACTGATTTTTATCAGTTCCTAAAAACAATCCTAAAATTGTAGATCTTATGAAGTGAGCCTAAAATAATTTTCAATTTTTTTTAAAAAAGGATTTATATATATTTATGATAAAGTGGTAATAGCAGCTAGGTTATTACTTTGTTCGTTGCATTCAGTACAGAGAAGGGTGATTGGCAGGCTCTGGCATTCAGCTGTCCACGGCTGAACTGCAGGGCTTGAGTTGCGTTGGCAGGGCTGCGTGTAAAAGTTTGTGCCGTGTTTGCCAACTGTGTTCTTGGCTCAAGCTGATGTTACATGTCTCTCGACTCCAAAGCACGCTCGTTTGCCAAATTCTACCTAAAAATGTATACTGGAATTCCTAATTAAATCAAGCCCTTGGTATTTTTTAATGGCTAATTTGGTAGAAATACAAATAATAATAAAAAAAAAAAAGCTCAAGATGCTGTAAAAGGATTAAAAATAGAGAAATTGTCTCTTTCAAACAGATTGGTAGCTTTGGTTTCTTGTAAGTATTGAAATTGTGGGTATTTACCAGGTTCTTAACTGAAATTCTTTACATACATATGTAATTTTTTTGTTGTTGGTTTTTCAAGTATTCTGAAAATTGTTCTACTACAAATGATAATTGAAGTCAGTATATAATTAATTTTTTTTTTCTGGCTATATAGCAATATAGCTACCTTATTGTTGCTGCAAGATAAAGTTACCATTTGAACGATAAAGGTATAATTTATGCCAAACCAGTGTAAGAGCTTTTTCAGAAGACTGATAGCAACTGCTTTTATACATATTGCTATGTAAAATGCTTATTAATGTTAGCAGATGTTGCACTTTAATCCCCCAGAATGATTGTTTGGTAGCAGCAGGAGATTTATTAAGCTTGAGTTGTGTGAAATTGTGTGTGCATAAGCTGCTATTTAGATTGTAAAAATGCCATTGAAAACTGTTTAAAAGTTCTAACTGTAATTGACGGAGAGGCATTAGCTGTTCTAAAAGAAGTATATGTGTACCGTTGGCCCTTGCGTTGTAACCTCTCTATCATTTATCTTCTTGTATTAATGTCATGGAATTATTAATTCATGAGCAGGGTTGGATAGGGTGAAGGCACTATTTAAATGTGTGGCACATGTATCCTTATCACTGGAGACATGAAAAGAGTCATTTTGTGTTATCTATAAAATGGAAAGGACATTTAAAATTTCATTTACAGTAATCCACTTCACTTCCCGTAAAACACCTAGATTATTGCTACTGTAATATAATGTTCTTATTAAAATTTTGTAATCTTTCCGCTCTGTTGGCTTATAAATATAGTTGATAGACAAATATAGACTTCTTTTTTTCTCTTAGTTGGGCATACAGTTCATGAACTGCAGCAGAACATATGAAGAGCAGTTTTAAAATAAAATTTCTATCATAGGGATACAAAATAAAAGCCATTAAGTATCTGGAAACATGAAAGGCTAAATAAATTATAATTTAAAAACATAACTTAATTAGAGAAAAAAAGTATTTTTTTCCAAAGTAGCAGTGTCGTCACGTTTTGCTACCAAGACCTGTTTTATTTAAAAGGAAATGCATAACACCAGAGTTCTTGGTCTGCTTGAGGAAGCCACAGAACATAAGAGGTCACATTGCTGCTTAAAAACGTGCTAAAAATGTATCTTAAATTTAATCTATGCAGTACAGATCTTTTTGAAAAATACTAAAATGTATGGAAAACAAAATGTTTTCAGTCACTCCAGTGAAAATTCATGCTTTGGAGATAACCTCTAGTCCATCTTGTTTAATAGTTAGAAGATACCACTTCACACTTCCCTTCTTACAGTGCATTGAAAAGCCTTTCATTGTTTTCACAATACATTTTGGGTTTTTTTCTTGTTTTTTGGTTTGTTTTTTTTTTTCCCCTCTTTCTTCCCCCACCCCCAAGGAATGGAAAAATACTCTGTAGGATGTTAGGTTGAAATGTTTCAAACAGCAATACATGGAAATAAAAGAAGCCATTCTGTTGAATAATTATTTAGATCTCTTTTTGCTCCTAACTTCTCTAGATGTAATTGTTACAGTTTTCCAATTGGCTTTCCTAAAAAAGGAATGAAATACAAACTGAGGAGTTTTTTTCTTTTCTATAATAGTTTTAATAAATAAGAAAGCTCACAGTTCACCTCAATTAAAGGAGTGGTACAGCTCTGATGAGTGACTGGTAGTCATTCAGCTGCCTTGCACAGTTAAGAATAGTCAGCTGAATGTTCATTGCTTATTAAATTGTACAAGAAAATACTCTTAACTACAGTTGCGCCATTAGATGCGTAGGCAACTCATACATCTTTACAGAGCCCATCAACCAGTGACAGAAGTGAATTATTTGTTTTGTCACAGAATCAGGCCCTTTCTGAACAGATAATAAAGATTTATCTGCCTCTTTTTTTTTTTTTTCACGTTCTTGATGATGTTCGAGCAATCGTTACTTAACTGTTGTATGTTTATTTGTAGGTGGAAGGGAGTTAGTGCTGTCTGTGCAGTACTGTCACATCCAGCTTCTCACCACTGAGTTCTTGTTTTCACCAGGAATGTGTCTTTTGAGAAAAACCAGAGAGTCTGTTGATGTTTATTTCATGATTTTGAAAGATGTGTCTTCTGTCAATGTGAATGTGTGCTTCCTTTTTTTTTCTTTTTTTAATACTTAATATACACAAAATCCTCAAAAGGGTTACCTAGATTCAGTGAAGATTCTACCTGTAAGTCATACTTGCATAGAGAATCTTAGAAAGTAGCTAAAGAACATTATTAGTTGATTATTTTTTTTCAAAGTTGCCCTATTTCATAGAATCATAAAATGGTTTTGGCTAGAAGGGACCTCTCAAGGTCATCTAGTCTGACCCCCCTGCAGTGAGCAGGGGCATCCTCAACTATATCAGGTTACTCAGGGCCTTGTCGAGCCTGACCTGGAATATCTTCAGGGATGGGGCCTCAACTACCTACCTCCTTGGGCAACCTGTTCCAGTGTTCTACCACCCTTAAAGAACTTGTTTCTAACATCCAATCTAAATTGACTCTTCTCTGCTTTAAAACCATTCCCCCTTGTCCTGTCACTACAGACCTTTGTAAATGGTTCCCTTTCCCACCTTCTTTTAGGCCCCTTCAGGTACTGGAAGGTGGCTATTAGATCTCCCTAGAACCTTCTCTTCTCCAGGCTGAACAACCCCAGCTCCCTCAGCAGCCTGTCTTTGTAGGAGAGTTGCTCCAACCCTCTGATCATTTTGGTGACCCTCCTCTGGACTCTCCATCAGGGCCATGTCCCTCCTGTACTGAGAGGGCTGCAGAGCTGGATGCAGTACTCCAGGAGAGGTCTGACCAGAGCAGAGGGGCAGAATCACTTCTCTCCATCTGCTGGCCACACTTCTTTTGATGCAGCCCAGGATTGGCCTTCTGGGCTGCAAGCACACGCTAGCTGCTTGTGTAGAGCTGCTCATCTATCAGCACCCCCAAGTCCTTTTCTACAGGGCAGCTCTCTATCTCCTCATCCCCCAGCCTGTATTGATAGTGAGAATTGTTCTGGCTCAGGTGTAGGACCCTGCATTTGGTCTTGTTGAACCTCATGACCTTCACCTGGGCCCCCACATTTGAGGTCTCCCATCACTTCTTCCTCTTATCAGAATTACAAATTTTGATGTGGCTCATGACCAATATGGGATGGTAGCACACAGCCCTCTTCATGTTTGTCTGCAAGATGTGATCCATTACTTTTTAATATCAATTTCTTTGGTGAATGCTTTGGAAAATACAGCTTTATGGAATTACTGTTAGAAGCTGGTTTGTTGTTACTGGTTTTTAGCGGAACTAAAATGTGGTCTTGTGAATCTCCCGACTGTCAGGCTGCTGCCAAAAAATGGTACTCTGATCACTGTAATATTAATTGTGCTTCAGTAAAAAAAGAAACAAAACTAGGAACAACTTAAGAAGGGATTATTTGAAAGAAAAGAAAGAAAAATGCTGAAGTATAGCATGTTTTAAAACCTAATTAAAATCATCCATTATGGAAATGGTCTTTTGCAAAATGCATTGTTGTGATGCTACAGTAAATTTTAATACTTGAGTATATGATGGAGGAAGTGGTGTTTAAAAATGCCTTCCTCTTGCTGTCTCTGTCTTTAGTCACAGCTTTTCCACATTTCTTCGCATGCTCGTCTGGTGTATTTTATCCTAGATTATCTCATTGCTCTCAAGAAATCCCTCTTGGTAATATTGATAACCTAATATATGACAGATTTCGGTCATTATTATTTAATTTAGTGGTCATATGTATAGACCAAGAGGGAATCTGAATATTGATTCACTGAATGGCTAGTAACAATGATTTATGAGTCAAGGATTCAGTGCAGCGAGCCAAACACAGTAGAGATTACATCTTAGGTGCCACCATTGATTTTGTTTGATATTTCACTGCACAGTGATGAGGCCACAGTCTCACAGATGTTAACATTAGAACCATATTCCTCTCTAAACAAATAATAGGCCACAGATTGCACCCAGTGCATTGTGGGTGTATATGTATGTACCTCCTGATTCTGATTTTTAAAAATGATATTTTTCAGTATTTTTCTTTTGAAGGAGTTGGTATTTCTCTGTTAACAACAAAGGTTTTTGGTATAATTTTTTTCTGAATAATCAAAAGTGACTTTGCTTCCCACACAAACTTGTTCGTGAAACTTGAACCATATTGTTTAGATTTGAATACAAACCGCATACACTGATCTTCATACAACTGAGAGAAAATGAGATGCTTTAAAATGGATCTTAAAACAGCACCTTCATGAATTAATTTGATATATTCCTTGGCACATGCACAGAAAAGAGGTTTTCAGTGCAGTAGTTTCCAGGCGATTGGTGCGACCAAACTGACTCGTGCATGAATAGCAGATGCTGAGGCTGAAGTAGAGCTATCCCTGAGCATGGTTTGGTTGCAGGTCCAGTGTATTTGGGCTATACAGCTCCCATTAACCCAGTTATAGCATAAGCAAAAGTGCTGTAAATGCGTGGGGAAAAGCTGGCTTCATGTCTGCTCTCGCCTGTAACTTGATTTATGTTTTGGAAATTAGCACCTCGTGGGTGTTTCACTGGTGGCTCTGTGCTGGTCTAATGACGTTGTCTTCCTTCAGTGTGTCGGGCATATCTGAACTGATTTTCCTGCTTAAACCCAGTGGTGAGTGGTCAAAAAGCAGATTGAGTGTGTTGAAATCTTTGCAGTCAGGTAGAGAAACTCCACATTGCTGCACAGGTACAGGCATGTCTGACCACAGTCCTAGGACTTAGTTCTGTTTTGTTTTTCAGTCTACTGCCACTTCAAAACAAGTTCTCGGCTGTAAAAAACACTGGATAGGAGGGAAAAGAGGAAAAAAATAAAAAAGAGATCAGCTAAGTGGCATAACAGCTTTGAGAAATATGGGCCTTTGCAAAGCCTTGTCAAGGCTGTCAACAAACAGTTTGCTGTCTTACAAGACTGCTGTGTCTTTGGTTGATGTTAGTCTAGTGATTTTTTTTTTCTGAGGGAAAGGAATGATATCTTCTAATATAAATAGATTATTTTGAGGCTTTCTCGCCTGTGAGAATTTTGAAAAGCCTTTGAATTTTCTTCAGCTGTTACGGTGGCTTCTTTTGGTTTGTCATATGGGTCTTGGTGTTTTTTATTGCTGTTCATTATTTTATTGCTTATTTTTGATGTTCATAAAATCTGTCCTACGTAGGTTTGAAAATGAGAGCTATTTGTTTTGTGGTTTAATGAAGAGAATGGCAAACAGCCTTAGACTGTGCCTCTGGTGTCCAAAGTGATCAGCATATTTAACACGCTCAGCATGACACTAAGATATTACAGCTGATAACGTTGTAATTGACCGAAGTATCCCTTTCCTCCCCCTCCCTGTTCTTTGGAGGCTGAGGTTTTCTCTTTGAGATCCCGAGAAGATGTACTTGTACAGGGGACAGAAGAGTTAGAAAGGTTTTACCTGCACTGTTGTGAGTGGAGGTGGTCTGATGTAGCAGCACTGTGTTGATTCAGTTGAAATAAAAGGGAATTTGTAATGAGGATTGAGTGACACCTCCTACCCCCATCCCCTCTTCATGCTGAGCATTTAGCAGAGGCAAAAAGAGAAACTGAGACTTGGCAAAAGGACTGTGCCTGGAGCCAAAAAAAGCCATTCTTATTAGCGCTAGCAAAGGTTTACTCTGCTGTTTTATTGAATGAAAACTCCCTGGTGTCCAGGCCTCATCCTGCATTAAAAAGAAGGGGCAAAGCTGGCTTTTTGGGAGTGTACTGCCATGTTCTGCGTCTGTAAAACACAAGAGCAGAACTGGAGTGCTGATGAGAAAGGAAAATCTTTTGTCTTTTCCTCTCAAATCCTATTTATTTTTTTTGTGAGTGATTGCAGTAGACCACTGAGCTACATGTGGACTGATGGGGTAAATTGTGATGCTGCACTGTTAAAATAGTGGCAGTGCACTGTTCAGCATTACGTCTTGCGTAGGCAGATTCAGTACTTTGAATGATGTGCAGCACTGATGAGCTGGGAACCCAAGCTGATGTAGGGTGGGCATTTCTGTGGTCGTTCTCATTTTAGTGTACACATTTATGCACTATTTCAGACGTTCCTCAAGCATATGTGTGTCTCTTGTGAGCACAATGTAGCTTAAAATACTAACTTTTTGTTTCAAGATTGGAAGACCTCCGTCTGGTTTTGTTCTTATTGTAGTGTTCTCTTCCCTGATACTGTATTCCTTCTATGCAACTTGGGAAGAGATGTTTTGGGTTAGAAATACAGTGTTCAAGGTGACAATTAATAGCAACTTTTGAATACAGAAAATAAGTCTTGGTTAAGCAGTTTTAAACAGAGTTAGTCTTTCCTTCTTGCAATATGTAACATGTTTCATTGGACCAGATTAGGCATTGATTGTTTACCACAGGCAGCAGAGACTCTTGCTCGTCTTCAGATGGGTATTTTTTGTAAGATAATTGAAGATTTCCTACAATCTAGTACTGTAGCACTAGTGCAAGGTTATTAGTCTAAGTATTTTAAAGAATTGGAAGTAACTCATATTGAATGCGTTTGAAGGTATGTTCCACGTTGAAAACTAGAGCTAATTCTCCTTGCAAGTATGTATGAAGTTGTAGATCAGAAATGACATTTGTCTCATTCTAGTATTTTAGTAATGTGACTTAGTTTTACTAATCACACTGCACTAATTAAATTCCTATATTACAGAGTATATGAAGTTTAGCTTTTTTTTTTTTTTTTTTT
>VYZU01032513.1:0-30700 GCA_013401355.1 Ceyx cyanopectus | reverse complement strand
TTTTTTTTTTTTTTTTTTTAAATTGGGAAAGCCTCCTGATAGGAAAGCACGTGGACACATGATTTCTCAGGAGACTTAGTAGTCTATTAGATTGTATGAATATCTATCTACTCACCCGTGCCTTCTCTTCCCCCTCCTTTCCTCCGCAGAGTGTCTCAGATATATTACAGAATTGCATAGTTTCATAAACTGGGTTATGAAAGGCGGTGGGGGTGCTGCATAGATGGCAAGGTAGGTCGTACAGGATTTATAAGGATGCCTGGGTCCTGCTACTGCCTTGGCATGTACGAGCTGTGCAGCTATGGCTGTTGTTCCTTACCTCACAGTGCCTCATTGTCTGTAAAGTTGGTGTAAATTTTATTTCTGTAATAGGGATGTTGAAGCCTGACTGAGGTTGCAAGTGCTTCGTGCTGTTCCTAAGATGGTGTGTAAAATTAAACACTATATTGTAAAATACATTGGTGTTAGTCTGAAAGACTTTCAGCTAAAGAAAAACAATTCTTTCCTAGCTGGAAAGATCTCTGCATTCCCCTCTGTCTTAATTGCCTGTAAAACTGGATGGAACAGGAGGGAAAAAGCAGCTTTTGAGCATGCTGTGTCAGTTGTCCGGAAGCTCTTAAAAGACCCTTTTTTGGCTTTTGAAAAGAAAACCTTGGGAAGGTTAAACAGAGTAGAGTCAGGACGCAGCAGTCCTTTAAAGGTCTTTCTCTTCAGAGATGAAAGTATTTCAAGGAGCATGCTTGGAGCAGCTTTCTCTTATCTCTGGGGTGCTCTTGAGCAATGCTGCGGAGAGAGAGGTGGCCAACAGTGGCACATATTCTGCAGTGGTTGTGTTCCATCTGTAAGATATTTCAGAAGTATAGAAGAGCAAGGAGGCAAGGCAGAGGCACTGAGATACTCGGGACTCGGAGCACAGCTTCTGAATATGGTATGAAGAGATGTCCAATGGTTTTGCAGTGCACAGGTTTGAACATTAACATTTCCATGACTGACCTAGTCTTCTTTGACAGCACCTATGTGAGGTGAACTGCTCTGTTTTCCAGTGGAGGGTTGGTGTTTAGTTTAGTTTTGTTTTAATCTATGGCAGGTAGCAGTATGGCTCAGAGGTGGGGATTTAGGTTACAACTGAAATTTTCCAAACAGCTTTTATTGCGCTCTGAAATTCAAGCAACCTTTTGCTCAAGGGAGTTTCTCTTCACCCCACCCCCAAGCTCAAGCAGTCAGTGATCCAGAGAAAAGGTTTATTAAGGTCTGAGGGGAAATAAGGTATTTGCACAGGACAGCCGCTCACCGCTGTCTCCTCTTTGTGTTTACCGAGAAGTAACTTAATACGTCTTTTCCTGGTCCTGCTTGTTTGGTTTGGGATTTGTTGTTGTTGTGAGATGCCACTGACAGTCTCCGTATCGCTGAGAGATGGATGGGCAGAAGGATGTGGCTGACGGCAGTATCTATAGCTGGAGTGCTCTCTGGCTCCAGCTCATGTCTGGGTACCTTTTTCAGGATTAGTTTTTGTTAGACTGATGAATAGTTGGTTCAGAACTGCACTGTTCTTTTTCTTGGAGCCACGTAGAATTTCTCAAATGTATAGGTTGCATTCAAAATGTTTCACTGTGAAGCTGTTCATTTTTATTCGAATGAAAAGAAAGAAGCAAATCCAAACCCTATTGCATCAGTTTTCAAACACTACTTAATTTTACTTGCTTTTTTAGAAAAAAAAAAACCCAAACATATGTTGCTGATAATCTGGTAGGGTCTGGTTAATTTATTTTGAATTCTTCTTGCAGCAGCACACTGAGTTAAATTCTATGTCTGTAGGCTATGGCAATCTAGAGAGAACAATATATTGCACAAAGCACTTAAATTTGTCCTTAAAATATTTTGCATTTATTCTTAGTGGAATAGTTTCTGCTGGTTTTGATACCACAAAAACATCAATATACTTTCAGAAACTGTGGTTTCTTGTTAAACCAGTTAAAATAAGTCAGTTTACAATGTCAGGAACTCTTACTCGATTTAAAAACAAAACAAAAAAAAGTCTCTGCTATAAATTCTGCATCTATTTCCTAGAGAAATGTTGGGTACCGCAAGCGGTGCTTTGATTATTGCTTTTGTTTTTAACACAGCTATTCCCACCCCCCGCTTCAGTTTTAAAAGCCCACAAGGAAGAGATGAATTTAAGGATGATAAAGCACTGCTGTGTCACTAACCACTTGAAGGTGAAGGAAGATGTCTCAAAATCTGAGTGTGCAGTGATATGCTATGAAATTGACACTAAAACTTGAGTCTCAGGAAGTCAAAATCTGGACAGTCTGGGAGCAATCAAAAGGCTGATTTAATTTCACTTTTAGCCATTATTGTTCCTCATCTGTTTTCTTGGATTATTCTGATTGCTTACTAAAATTACACTGATGAGTCTGTAGTGTTTGTGAAATAGTTATATGGGTAAAACATGAATCCAAACTCTTCCTAAGGTTTTAGCTGAACTATCTCCACGGTTGATGTGGTGTTTGTGGGGTTTTTGTGTGTGTTTGGCTTTTGTGTTTGGTTTGGTGTGTGTGTGTGTTGGTGTTTTTTGTTGTTCGTTTTTTTTTAATATATCACGGTGGCAATTTTTTCTTCTTTACTCAGCAGGAACTCCTTTGCAATTGTAATTTCTCCTGAACGCAGTGCATCCTTTGTAGACGTTTAGACTTTTTTAAAGATTATTATAATATTTTTGTTTAGCTGCAAAACACACTCAGCCCAGTATGAAAGATCTAGAGATACAATATGTCTCTTCATAACTGCTTCTGGGCTGTCTTGTAGCAGCTGGTCTATCACCATCTAAATTGAGGGCACATCTTTTACCTCTGGGCACATGGGACTGTGCCAGGGAGAGCCATGCTCTGGCTCTGGCTGTCCTGCACTGAAGCACTCTGCTATCGCATGGTCTTTGTTGAAATATATGTGTGAATAAAAGTACCTGTGATTGAAGAGCAGCTGTCTGTAGTTGGAAATCGGAAAAAGGGTTTTATTTTTATGTATACATAAACATAAAATCAGTTGGCCTCAGATATCAGTTCTCTTTCATTTCCCTGTGTGAGGAATCACAAGCGTGCTTGTCTTGTATGACACCTACGCTGAAGTGGCATCACTCCTCTTAAAGAGGAGCCAAATAAAGAAGCCTTCTTTGCTTTTTAATAATCTTCTGTTCTGCCACAGCCACTCCCCCTTCATTGAGAGCCAGAGAAATTGTTCCATAATGTTTTCTGTTAATTCCCATCTTCCTCTCCTTGGGGAAAACAAAACATCAGTCTTGTTGATGTCTGTGTGCTCAGGGAACGAACTTATAATTGATTAATTTTAACACTGACTAATATAAAAGCAGTTTACTTCCGAAAATGATCTACAGTTCATAGAGTTTCTCTTTCTGGCATTCTGTGCTCTTCACGCGTTCCAGTTCTCCTTGACAAAAGGGTAAATATATTTTTAAAGCCCTCAACATGCTCCACTCCTCCCAAGACTCCTAAGTGGCCCTTGGATCCTGCCACTTGAATTTAGTATGTTTGTAAAAGTAACATTAATTTTACATAGCTCACAAATACATCCATGCAGTCCTCTCCATTGGTCTTGGAGAAACCAAGCCAATGTGACACCAGGCTGGGCTGTTTGGATCTATAATTGCTGCAGAGTCATTCTTCCAGGGTTGTTTCATGTGTCTGTAATAGGCAGAGCCAGCTTTGTAGTGANTTTAGAAAAAAAAAAACCCAAACATATGTTGCTGATAATCTGGTAGGGTCTGGTTAATTTATTTTGAATTCTTCTTGCAGCAGCACACTGAGTTAAATTCTATGTCTGTAGGCTATGGCAATCTAGAGAGAACAATATATTGCACAAAGCACTTAAATTTGTCCTTAAAATATTTTGCATTTATTCTTAGTGGAATAGTTTCTGCTGGTTTTGATACCACAAAAACATCAATATACTTTCAGAAACTGTGGTTTCTTGTTAAACCAGTTAAAATAAGTCAGTTTACAATGTCAGGAACTCTTACTCGATTTAAAAACAAAACAAAAAAAAGTCTCTGCTATAAATTCTGCATCTATTTCCTAGAGAAATGTTGGGTACCGCAAGCGGTGCTTTGATTATTGCTTTTGTTTTTAACACAGCTATTCCCACCCCCCGCTTCAGTTTTAAAAGCCCACAAGGAAGAGATGAATTTAAGGATGATAAAGCACTGCTGTGTCACTAACCACTTGAAGGTGAAGGAAGATGTCTCAAAATCTGAGTGTGCAGTGATATGCTATGAAATTGACACTAAAACTTGAGTCTCAGGAAGTCAAAATCTGGACAGTCTGGGAGCAATCAAAAGGCTGATTTAATTTCACTTTTAGCCATTATTGTTCCTCATCTGTTTTCTTGGATTATTCTGATTGCTTACTAAAATTACACTGATGAGTCTGTAGTGTTTGTGAAATAGTTATATGGGTAAAACATGAATCCAAACTCTTCCTAAGGTTTTAGCTGAACTATCTCCACGGTTGATGTGGTGTTTGTGGGGTTTTTGTGTGTGTTTGGCTTTTGTGTTTGGTTTGGTGTGTGTGTGTGTTGGTGTTTTTTGTTGTTCGTTTTTTTTTAATATATCACGGTGGCAATTTTTTCTTCTTTACTCAGCAGGAACTCCTTTGCAATTGTAATTTCTCCTGAACGCAGTGCATCCTTTGTAGACGTTTAGACTTTTTTAAAGATTATTATAATATTTTTGTTTAGCTGCAAAACACACTCAGCCCAGTATGAAAGATCTAGAGATACAATATGTCTCTTCATAACTGCTTCTGGGCTGTCTTGTAGCAGCTGGTCTATCACCATCTAAATTGAGGGCACATCTTTTACCTCTGGGCACATGGGACTGTGCCAGGGAGAGCCATGCTCTGGCTCTGGCTGTCCTGCACTGAAGCACTCTGCTATCGCATGGTCTTTGTTGAAATATATGTGTGAATAAAAGTACCTGTGATTGAAGAGCAGCTGTCTGTAGTTGGAAATCGGAAAAAGGGTTTTATTTTTATGTATACATAAACATAAAATCAGTTGGCCTCAGATATCAGTTCTCTTTCATTTCCCTGTGTGAGGAATCACAAGCGTGCTTGTCTTGTATGACACCTACGCTGAAGTGGCATCACTCCTCTTAAAGAGGAGCCAAATAAAGAAGCCTTCTTTGCTTTTTAATAATCTTCTGTTCTGCCACAGCCACTCTCCCTTCATTGAGAGCCAGAGAAATTGTTCCATAATGTTTTCTGTTAATTCCCATCTTCCTCTCCTTGGGGAAAACAAAACATCAGTCTTGTTGATGTCTGTGTGCTCAGGGAACGAACTTATAATTGATTAATTTTAACACTGACTAATATAAAAGCAGTTTACTTCCGAAAATGATCTACAGTTCATAGAGTTTCTCTTTCTGGCATTCTGTGCTCTTCACGCGTTCCAGTTCTCCTTGACAAAAGGGTAAATATATTTTTAAAGCCCTCAACATGCTCCACTCCTCCCAAGACTCCTAAGTGGCCCTTGGATCCTGCCACTTGAATTTAGTATGTTTGTAAAAGTAACATTAATTTTACATAGCTCACAAATACATCCATGCAGTCCTCTCCATTGGTCTTGGAGAAACCAAGCCAATGTGACACCAGGCTGGGCTGTTTGGATCTATAATTGCTGCAGAGTCATTCTTCCAGGGTTGTTTCATGTGTCTGTAATAGGCAGAGCCAGCTTTGTAGTGAAAAAATAATTTGGTTTTATATGGATGTTAGCCCAAGTATGATCTCTTGTTATAAGTGAGATATTTTATGGCTCTTTGGACAAATGCAGGTTGTGTCAGCTTTGGGCAATGGGAAAAGTTTAGCCTGATCTTCTGCAAATCCCATTTCTTATTCAGAGAAAGCATTCACTTGTTTGTTTGTTTGTTTTGCTTTGTTTTTTTCATGTGTCTTAGTGTAAGTACATCAATAACATTTGAACTTTCAACTTAACATGTACTGCTATTTGGCAAAGTGTTTAAAGGTCACTGACCTTGAGAGATTACATCCCTCCAAACCTGCCAAATTCCCAGCTACAGTATAGGTGTTCTGTCAGTTTTTATTAAAAAATTCTGTCTTCATGTCAAGTAAAATTTGATATTCCAGATTATTGGTGTTCTATTGATGGATTTTTTTTTTCTCATTTTCTTCCAAATTCTGTTTCTCCAGGTATGAAGATGAATAATGCAGACCACTGGTTTCGATGATGCTGGGCTTTTATAACTGGATTCATTAAGGAATACAAAGAAAATTCTTACAGGGATCAATAATGGTGTCTTCTGGCTGCAGAATGCAAAGTTTTTGGTTTCTGCTCATTATCAGCTTCCTGCAGTGTACTGAAGGTAAGCTTTAGTTTATTTTTTACTTGAGTTTGCATATGAGCTGAATGGTCTATACAATTAATTTCTCTTAGATGCCTTGAAGTTGATAGGTACCTTATTTTTGCACTCTTCCTATATATTCTTTATTCTGTTTTTATTGAGCATCTGTTTAGAAGCAATATAGAGGTATGTTAAATGTGATATAAAATAAGTAAACACTAAAACAGGTATTCTGTTTGTACTTTTCTAATTTGTCTGTCTGAAAATAAAATGGCGAACACATCATTAAGATTAGAACTATGCAAGGGAAACTTCAGGAAATAAAACTCAAAGTGCATACAAAAATAGAATCTGCTTATTTTTGCTTTTACAAAAAAATAAAGGGGAAAAAAGCTTCTTTGCTATCAAATGTGGTATTTAAAATAGCTCTTAAATTAAACGGATGAGGAAGGAAAAAGCTTCTTAAAGTTGTTTCATATATTTATCTATTTCTCTTCATAAACTCTTTTATCCAGTCAGTTTTCTAAGCTCTTCTTGTGGCCCTTTTGATATAGAAATATGAACAATCAGAACATGGTTTATGATTTTTTAATTATAAATATTTGTATAAAATTTGAGGTTATTTATGGATGTAATAATTTTGATTGACTAGATTGTATGTGAAAAAAATGGGCAGTAATAAAACAGCACCTCCATGGATTCTTACATTATTCAGTAATCGGTATATACCTAGGCTTCTTTGCTGCATCTGTGGCATGATCTGACCATCTTTTAAAGTAGATATGTACCTTACTTTGTCAGAATTATTTGAATTTGAAGACTTAATTGTCAGAGATGATTCAGGAAAGCTGTTCTTCCTCCCCCTCTCATCTTTCCCAAATCTATGCAAATAAAAATGATCTAGCCCTCCAAAACAGCAAAACCCAAGATGAAAAATGTAAGTACTGTAATGCCATCTTCCACGGTCACTGTCTCATTTCCTAAAGCATTTATACTAGACAAACACAACTTGCATCTTGGGTTGTACTGAGAGACAAGCTTTGCTGAAATAGGTTGTTCTATCTATTTTTGAACATACTTCTATACCAGTGAGTGCATCTTCATGAAGGTTTCAGAACCCAGGGAAGTCTCATTTCACTTCAGTATCTTTCACAGTCAGTTTCTCCTCTCTTTCTTCTTAAATATTGCCAGGATATATTAGAAAGCTGGTATTTCCCATGGCACACTGCAGCTCTTGGATGGTTTCATCATTGATGGGATTTCTGATTTGGTAGCTGCTGTACTAGTGCTCTCCTGGTGTCTGTTAAGTCTGTGGGCAGGTATAATCTCACTTTTATAGGAGAGTAAGGCCTGACAGGTGGGAGGTAAAATGCTAAATGCTTTTCAGCTTCTTTCACAGGTAAGGAAGGTAAATGCAGATTAGGAGAATGGAATTCCAAATTTTATGACAAGGTAATAATTTGTGTTAGTTATAAATGCATTTATATTGCAAAAGTGGTTGTACTAGTTGAAACCAAAGGTATAAGAAGCAGTTTGTGTTGTGTGTTGGGTTTTTTTGTTGTTTGTTTTTGGTTTGGTTTTTGTTGTTTGGGGTTTTTTTTCCCCTTAAAGTTTTAAAATATTAAGTATTTTACTTATTTTCAAAACCCTATACCTCTAGTACATTTTACAAAGATTCACATACTTGTGGTTCAGTACTATGTGGTGGATGAAAACATTTGCAAACAGAAAGGCAAAGGAGAGAAACAGCTTTTTGTGGTTTGGTTACAGTAGCAAACAGCATGCTACAAAGAGCATTTTATCTGCTGAGTTTGGAAAGGAAAAAGTCAACTGGGAACTTCTGCAGATTGAATTCTTGCCATTTGCAGAAAGCTAATTTTCATTGTCATCTGTAATATTTCAAGTTCATTTTGTTCTGTCCCTGTTTTTCTTGCTTTTAGTAGCCAGTAGCAATCTTTTGATGCTTCGTTGTGAATTTACTTCTTTAAAGTCTGTACAAGAGCTGCTTTTTCAGCTAAAAGAAACAGAGAAGGAAATTGGGAGCAGATAACAGAATCATACCAAATTAATTGTAAATTCTTAAAATAAATGAAATATCGTGGCTCTGTATACTGGAAATGAATATTAATACAGAGTTGGCTTGCAGCCACAGAAGCAAAATGAATACCACATTATTACACTTTCTCACAAGATTACGTTGCCTTCTGCTTCAGTAATAAGAGATGCCAAGTGTAACGTGCTTTAGTAGCACTTCATGCCTGGAAGTATGAGCATGAACAAAGGTTAAAATAAGAGCATATAACTTTGGCTACAAATATGAAAATCTTTAAGTCTCTTGTTTGGAGTTTAGGGATTTTGTAATAGAAATCTTATTTGTATATGCAGGTTGTTACAGCTGGTGCCGGCGATGAAACCTGGCTGAATCCCTACTGTTATATTTTAATGTTTCTGTAAACAGAAAAAAAAAAAAAAAAAGATCCTGGGTGTGAACAAGTGATTAATTTGTTCATATAATGAAGCATTTTCCAATCAAGATAAAGGATTCATTGCTCTCTCAGTGTCTTAACTTTAACTTGCCAGGGAATTAGCAAGGAGGCACATAGACAAGAAGGCTGCAATTTTATTTTAGTGACACCTATCCAAATAGGAATAGTATAGTCAGTTAAGAAGGTCTTGGTTTTACTTTTGCTTTTTTTTCTGGCTTGTGCAGTCCAGGTGGGGTTACTTTTGAAGCACTCTGTTCCTTCAGGTGAAATGANTTTGTCAGAATTATTTGAATTTGAAGACTTAATTGTCAGAGATGATTCAGGAAAGCTGTTCTTCCTCCCCCTCTCATCTTTCCCAAATCTATGCAAATAAAAATGATCTAGCCCTCCAAAACAGCAAAACCCAAGATGAAAAATGTAAGTACTGTAATGCCATCTTCCACGGTCACTGTCTCATTTCCTAAAGCATTTATACTAGACAAACACAACTTGCATCTTGGGTTGTACTGAGAGACAAGCTTTGCTGAAATAGGTTGTTCTATCTATTTTTGAACATACTTCTATACCAGTGAGTGCATCTTCATGAAGGTTTCAGAACCCAGGGAAGTCTCATTTCACTTCAGTATCTTTCACAGTCAGTTTCTCCTCTCTTTCTTCTTAAATATTGCCAGGATATATTAGAAAGCTGGTATTTCCCATGGCACACTGCAGCTCTTGGATGGTTTCATCATTGATGGGATTTCTGATTTGGTAGCTGCTGTACTAGTGCTCTCCTGGTGTCTGTTAAGTCTGTGGGCAGGTATAATCTCACTTTTATAGGAGAGTAAGGCCTGACAGGTGGGAGGTAAAATGCTAAATGCTTTTCAGCTTCTTTCACAGGTAAGGAAGGTAAATGCAGATTAGGAGAATGGAATTCCAAATTTTATGACAAGGTAATAATTTGTGTTAGTTATAAATGCATTTATATTGCAAAAGTGGTTGTACTAGTTGAAACCAAAGGTATAAGAAGCAGTTTGTGTTGTGTGTTGGGTTTTTTTGTTGTTTGTTTTTGGTTTGGTTTTTGTTGTTTGGGGTTTTTTTTCCCCTTAAAGTTTTAAAATATTAAGTATTTTACTTATTTTCAAAACCCTATACCTCTAGTACATTTTACAAAGATTCACATACTTGTGGTTCAGTACTATGTGGTGGATGAAAACATTTGCAAACAGAAAGGCAAAGGAGAGAAACAGCTTTTTGTGGTTTGGTTACAGTAGCAAACAGCATGCTACAAAGAGCATTTTATCTGCTGAGTTTGGAAAGGAAAAAGTCAACTGGGAACTTCTGCAGATTGAATTCTTGCCATTTGCAGAAAGCTAATTTTCATTGTCATCTGTAATATTTCAAGTTCATTTTGTTCTGTCCCTGTTTTTCTTGCTTTTAGTAGCCAGTAGCAATCTTTTGATGCTTCGTTGTGAATTTACTTCTTTAAAGTCTGTACAAGAGCTGCTTTTTCAGCTAAAAGAAACAGAGAAGGAAATTGGGAGCAGATAACAGAATCATACCAAATTAATTGTAAATTCTTAAAATAAATGAAATATCGTGGCTCTGTATACTGGAAATGAATATTAATACAGAGTTGGCTTGCAGCCACAGAAGCAAAATGAATACCACATTATTACACTTTCTCACAAGATTACGTTGCCTTCTGCTTCAGTAATAAGAGATGCCAAGTGTAACGTGCTTTAGTAGCACTTCATGCCTGGAAGTATGAGCATGAACAAAGGTTAAAATAAGAGCATATAACTTTGGCTACAAATATGAAAATCTTTAAGTCTCTTGTTTGGAGTTTAGGGATTTTGTAATAGAAATCTTATTTGTATATGCAGGTTGTTACAGCTGGTGCCGGCGATGAAACCTGGCTGAATCCCTACTGTTATATTTTAATGTTTCTGTAAACAGAAAAAAAAAAAAAAAAAGATCCTGGGTGTGAACAAGTGATTAATTTGTTCATATAATGAAGCATTTTCCAATCAAGATAAAGGATTCATTGCTCTCTCAGTGTCTTAACTTTAACTTGCCAGGGAATTAGCAAGGAGGCACATAGACAAGAAGGCTGCAATTTTATTTTAGTGACACCTATCCAAATAGGAATAGTATAGTCAGTTAAGAAGGTCTTGGTTTTACTTTTGCTTTTTTTTCTGGCTTGTGCAGTCCAGGTGGGGTTACTTTTGAAGCACTCTGTTCCTTCAGGTGAAATGAACCTGGAAAGGACAAATGCTGGCAGCTGCAGCTATTGTACATTGCTGGTAATTGATCAACAACACCCTCAGTATTGTGTAGAGGCTTGAAGAATATTGTTATTACCATCAACAACAAGCATTGAAGCCCTAAATAAGTAAAATATAAGAGGCAGGTAAAACGAATGAAAATCTGAAGCCATGCACTTGAGTATTAATGTAATTTCATCCTTTTTTGAGCATATGCTATTATGGGTATATCTTTAAAACTGCAATTTTATTACAAAAGACAGACTGAAATAACTACATTGGAAAGTAGTTGGAATAAAGAGTACCCAGGTAGCTGTGTGAAGCCCGGCCTCATGCTGTGGTTGGTTGCCTGGAGGGGATGGAGCTCTCTGTGCCCACACCAGTCTGTCCCTGTCCCATGTGTCCCAGCTCCCTTATCTCCTGAGAGGACAGGGTTCTTGCTCCTGTTGGACCCGTGAAATTGAGTCCCACATCTTTACTTACCTGTTTCCTACAAATAGTAAGAAATTAATTACTTTTGTCACCACCTTTTCTTTTATTATTTCCCCCCAATACTAATTAGGTGAAATCATCCAACAAGTTTAAAATTATCTGAGAAAATACAGAAAGTCAGAGTGTGAGATGACACATGCCTTGTTTCCATAGCAAAGCAGAGTAAAAAGCTTATTATGCATATTACCGGTTTCTCTTAAAGCAAGTTAAGACAGATACACTAATATGCATATGAAAAAAAGATGTCAAACCTAAACATTATGATCAAGATTGGCTTTTGGACTGTACAAGTTTTTTTTATTTTAAGCTTTATCTCGCTTACAGAGTCCACCTTTCTGATCAGCTTTATATGACATTTTTATTCTCCTCTGCTGCTTGAGAAGCACTGAAATAATTTCTGTGCTTACATTTTATTTTAATCAAAGTTTAATACCATTTAAATTCATTTCATTATGAATTATTATGTACTCTTTGTCCAAAGGAAGAAGCATTGTGCTTTTGTTATCTATTTAATTCTGTTTTCCCCAATGTTATTAATGGTTTAAAAAAAACTCTGGCCTGTCTTTGCCATTTTAATCAACATTATGCTGAGAAATACAAATTCCTTATATTCCACTTAGGTCAGCCAAGGTGCTGAATGCTAAATTGGAAGTATCTCTAAGTGTGTATCAAATGTTAGTGTGTTTACCAAATAAAAGCTATATTAAATGACATACATACAGATAACGTACATTGGCTCACTGCAAAGATATTTGCTATTTTAGTGTGTTCTTCAGATCTTCAGCCTTTTGTCAAGCCACTAAGACTTAGTATGGCACAGGTACTCAACAAACTATGGAAGCACAGTGCTTTTCCTGCACACTTAGTAAGAGCTATTAGTAGGACTTCTCATAAGATAAACAAAAAAAAACCCCAACAACCCTAAACAAACAGAACAAATAAAACAAGTTTACTCTGGACTTGAGAAGAATTCAACTTTTGTTAATTAGCGGATTTAAGTTCTACAAGGGGTGAAACCCATTATGGAGTCATGCAAGAGCAAATAGGAGCACTAATTTAATTTCTAGCCAGGGAATTTATCACAGCATGAACTCTGTAAAACACACAGTTAGTAGGCAACTACTTGATAACAGAGATTGCAAAGCATCCGCAAACAAACCCAATGTGCTAAGGCCAGCCGCTTATTGCCCATCCTTTTGTGGGTCACTCTAATAAGCCTTCCAGTCCTATCTTTGTTTTTATCATGTAATCCTAAAGTGTTTTATGATTCTTTAGCAAATATTGTTGATTGGTTAATGCAGATTAGCAGAAGAAAAGAACTCTATGAAGGGAGCAGTTGGGTTTCTGCAGAAAGCAACTGCTGCATTGAGTCCTGTTTTCTTTACTGGAATAGGATGACATTTTTCACTCAGATGCTATGGTGCATACTTATCTGGGACATCCTTTTTCCCTTTCCTGAGGAACTGTATGCTCAATGTATCTTCTAAAAAGGAAATTGATCTAAACAGTGAGGCCAGACTTGTTCTTAAAGACAAACGTCTGTTAAANAGTCATCTTGGAGATGTCCCAAGCAGCTAATATTGATCACAAGAGATGAGACAGCTCATCATACATTTTCATAGATAACATGGGAGTCACAGTTTAAAGAACCATGTTTGAAGAGATAATATTAGAGAATTCCTCCTAATGATGATTAGTGCATTGAATCTCAGTAAAATCACCAAGTGGACAACTCCCATTTCCCTTTACTAGCAATCTCCTGCCTCCCTTATTTAAAAAACAAACAAACAATCAAACAAAAAAAAACCCCAAAAAAAAAACCACAAACCAAACCAAACAAACTTTAGTAGTATTCTGCTACTAAATATGTAGAAAAATTTAAAAACCATTAACAGTTATATTTTAAAAGCATCTTAATTTCTGTTTTCTGTCAAGTGGAAGAATAATTTGTTTTCGTAACAAGATTTGTTTTATATAGCTTTTAACAAGATTCTCTATATTGTACTTATAAGTCATAGTGTAAAATGGAAATATAACACCTGAAGCATTTGATATCAGTGAATTGCTCAACACAGGCTTTCTTATTACATCTCGTGTCCTTATGNCCCTTTCCTGAGGAACTGTATGCTCAATGTATCTTCTAAAAAGGAAATTGATCTAAACAGTGAGGCCAGACTTGTTCTTAAAGACAAACGTCTGTTAAAGTTTTCAAGTGCGTTTCCATGTAATAGAGACTGACAGACTACATGGAAATGCCAGAAATTCTTTACTGTGCTGGCAGTGAATATCCGTTCATGTATTCATTCCCTGAGCAGCAAGGTCTGCAGGATCCTATACTGGAACATTACATTTTTGGAACCAAAGCAAAACCACCACTATTCTACAATGTAAAAGAACACATGAAGAACCATTTAATATATTGTACTAACATTTGTATGAGAATTTGCTAGGAAATGTCAATTGTAAGGGTCTTACACTTTTTTTCTTTGCTGAAACTATAAATGCATAATTACTATGAGATGAATAATAGTATTACTCCTTTGATATGCTGTCTTCCTCAGTTACATTAAAACCACCTTCTTCATGAGGGGAAATTTTGCATCTTCTTGAGCTCTGTATTCAGAATAAGTAAAGTACCCTGTAATTTGTGAAACTTTAGAAACAGTGTGTTGTGCTTAGGGCAGATGCTGTATTTTCAGAGCCCTCTAAGCTATTACTCCAGTTTACCATGTATTGTTGCCATAACCTCCATGGGTCTCAGTGGGTAAGTTGGGCCATGCAGCGTAATGCTGAAGTTAGAGGGGATTGACTTAACCTTCAGCTAACCTGTGCTGACACGATTGCCTAAGGGGATTTTCTTCCATAAATCTGGGTGTATTTTTGATTAATTGCAGTAAGGTACCTTTCCAAAAACACAGTAGCAGAATTTGGACAGACAAATCTTAAAAAAAACCAACAACTCCAAACCAACAAGAAAATAATCAAACTAAACAAAATCAAACAAACCAACCAAACCAACAAAACAAACTTTAGTAGTATTCTGCTACTAAATATGTAGAAAAATTTAAAAACCATTAACAGTTATATTTTAAAAGCATCTTAATTTCTGTTTTCTGTCAAGTGGAAGAATAATTTGTTTTCGTAACAAGATTTGTTTTATATAGCTTTTAACAAGATTCTCTATATTGTACTTATAAGTCATAGTGTAAAATGGAAATATAACACCTGAAGCATTTGATATCAGTGAATTGCTCAACACAGGCTTTCTTATTACATCTCGTGTCCTTATGATCAAACTATAAAAATTATCATGAAGTATAATGATCTAGATTTAATATCATTGCCAAGTTCTACAAGCACATAATGGGTTTTACACTTGCAAGTAGANCAGAGCCCTCTAAGCTATTACTCCAGTTTACCATGTATTGTTGCCATAACCTCCATGGGTCTCAGTGGGTAAGTTGGGCCATGCAGCGTAATGCTGAAGTTAGAGGGGATTGACTTAACCTTCAGCTAACCTGTGCTGACACGATTGCCTAAGGGGATTTTCTTCCATAAATCTGGGTGTATTTTTGATTAATTGCAGTAAGGTACCTTTCCAAAAACACAGTAGCAGAATTTGGACAGACAAATCTTAAAAAAAACCAACAACTCCAAACCAACAAGAAAATAATCAAACTAAACAAAATCAAACAAACCAACCAAACCAACAAAACAAACTTTAGTAGTATTCTGCTACTAAATATGTAGAAAAATTTAAAAACCATTAACAGTTATATTTTAAAAGCATCTTAATTTCTGTTTTCTGTCAAGTGGAAGAATAATTTGTTTTCGTAACAAGATTTGTTTTATATAGCTTTTAACAAGATTCTCTATATTGTACTTATAAGTCATAGTGTAAAATGGAAATATAACACCTGAAGCATTTGATATCAGTGAATTGCTCAACACAGGCTTTCTTATTACATCTCGTGTCCTTATGATCAAACTATAAAAATTATCATGAAGTATAATGATCTAGATTTAATATCATTGCCAAGTTCTACAAGCACATAATGGGTTTTACACTTGCAAGTAGATCCATTGATATTCATGGTCTCCCTCTTGAGTAAATGGTACAGAAAAAATGGTATGTTTTACAGATGTCTTAATAGCAGCAAGTCTGTGTAGGACAAAAGCACTGCGAAAAAGGACTTAAAACAGCTCTAGTATGTTTCATTACATGCCAGCTTCTGTGTTTGCTGTAGTGTACCAGGTTGTGGTGTGTGAGGAAGAGGAGATAAAACCATTCACAGAAGTTTTTTGCTTTTTGTCCATCCATATTGTTATATAAATGCATTTAATGGAGGAGCTCCCAACATGTTATGCAGTTGTATATGTGAGGAACCCAAGAGGACCACATAACTTTCAGTTGTTGGATGATGTTTTATGAGCGACCTTGGTGATGGAAGAAGAGCTGGCTTTTGTGTTCTCCTTTTTCAGGGGTTTTGATGTGTCTCTCAAGAGTTAGGATAGCTTTGTTCTGTCTCAGCAGAAAGTGCAAGGTGCCGTTGGAGTAATTTTCCTGTAAATCTGAATTTAGGAAACCTGAGAGGAATTTGACACTGAAAGCAGAGTCTGTTGCATTTTTTTTGTTGGAAAAAGAATGAGAACTGTTTGCTTTTTAAAGACTTTTAAAGACAATTGTGTATCACTTCTGGTTTAGCCAGTTTAGTAACTGCATCAGTGGACAAGGGAAGAGCTGTGGACATCATCTATCTTGACCTTACCAAGGTCTTTGACACTGTCCCCCACAACATCCTCCTTTCTAAGTTGGAGAGATACGGGTTTGATGGGTGGACTGTTCAGTGGATAAGAAATTGGCTGGATTGTTGAACCCAGACAATAGTGGTCAATGGCTCTATATCTAGATGGGAAAACATAACCAGTGGTGTCCCTCAAGGGTCTGGGGCCAGTGTTGTTTAATATCTTTGTTAATGATGTAGACAGTAGCATTGAGTGCACTTTCAACAAGTTTGCTGATGATACCAAGCTGGGTGGTGTAATTGATATGCCAGAGGAATGGAATGCCATCCAGAGGGACCTGGACAGGCTGGAGATGTGGGCTCAGGTGGACCTCATGAGGTTCAACAGGGCCAAGTACAGTCCTGCACCTGGGCTGGGGTAACCAGCATTATCAATATAGAATGGGAGAGGATTTGCTAGAGAATAGTCCTTTGGAAAAAGACTTCGGGCTGCTAGTCAATGAAAAGCTAGACAATGAGCAATGGCAGCCTAGAAGGCCAATCACATCCTGGGCTGCATCAAAAGAAGTGTGGCCAGCAGATTGAGAGAAGTGACCGTGCCCCTTTGCTCTGAGCTGGTGAGACCTCACCTGGAGTCCTGTGTCCAGCTCTGGAGCCCCCAACACAAGAAGGACATGGACTTGTTGGACCATGTCCAGAGGAGAGCCACAAAAATGATCAGAGGCCTGGAGCAGCTCTCCTATGAGGACAGGCTGAGAGAGTTGGGGTTGTTCAGCCTGAAGAAGAGGAGGCTCAGGGGGGACCTTCCAGTACCTGTAAATGGCCTATAATAAAGCAAGGGAGGGCCTGTTCACAAGGATTTGTAGTGACAGGACAAGGGGTAATGGCTTTATGCTAGAAAAGGGTAGGAAAAAGTTCTTTAATATGAGGGTGATAGATCACTGGAATGGGTTGCCCACAGAGGTGGTGGAGGCCCCATCCCTGGAGACATTCAAGGTTCTTGAGCAGCCTGACCCAGTTAGAGATGTCCCTGCTTATTGCAGGGGGTTTGGACTAGATGACATTTGGAAGTCCCTTTCAACCCAATACATGATATGATTCTATGATTTTATGATATTCCTAGTGAGCTGCAGTCAGATTTGCCTGTTTGCCACTGATCCTGTTTGACTATGCATGTGGCATTGATCTGCCTTCCACAGTATTTCACGTTAATTTCTCCCCATTGAGCTTACCCTGTTCTTTTCCCTAAAGCTTGTGAATTGCTTTTAACATTTAATATTCCCCCCCCCACACTTTTTAAATAAAATGTTACTTTTAAGAATAAAGGTGGGATTTATTCTGTACCTTTATTAACATTTACCACTGAAAGTCTATTGTAAAAACATGAATCTGTGGCTTAGGACCGATCATGCTTTTTAGTGGTTTAAGGTAAATATACTTCTAGTAAACAAAAATGGTTTGCTGCTTATGCTTTTGCATCATTTAATTTGCAACAGATGAAGCTGGCATGCGTGAAGAGTGAAGTATGGAAAGTACTAGAGGGCAAACTGGTGGTTTGTGATGTGGATTATTACCCATAAAGATGGACAGAGTCCACAAAACATCACTTCATGTATTAATGTACCAGCTGGGGGAAAAAAAAAATAAATCAGTAAAGCATATCATGCATAAATTGTTTGGTTTAGCCTTCAAATCCATGCTCAGTAATGAAAAACTTTAGATCTTATGTATCTTTATACTAGTGTAAAGATGTATGTATATATCTTCACTTATATAAAAAGCATCTATGCAAATACAATTAAAAAATCCAGAAGGCAAAAGTTTAGATGTCATCCATATATAAACTGACTTGAAGGATTTATAGTATACAGTGTTTTATTCTGTAGTGTACACAAAGTGCTGACAGGAAAACAGTGGAGAAATGCATCTTGCCACCAGTATTTTCTTTACCATTTACACTGTAATCTTGTAATAGAAACATTACTTTGGTATGTGTATTTATTTACAGCAGTATAACAATTAATTTGCTGTATAAATTATTTTGAATCTCACTCTGTTAAATCAGTGGAGTCCTAATTCAATCCTGGCATCAACTCCAGTTATAATGTGTAACATTTACCTCTTTGATGCATTATTTCCCACCTCTTGTATTGGTTAGTGATCCATTTTAAGAGCATTTCTTTGTTGCCTCCTTTTTACAATAGTATGAAGACTTTCTTAATATTTGATCGTAACTGTTTGTCATCATGTTAGTGCCATTTCTACCAGACTTGTTTCCAATTTTATTTACCTCAAAGTCTCATCTGCTACAATTTTTAATTTTTTTTTTTTTTTTTAATTTGACTGGTTTAAAACAAAACAAGCCTATTACAATCACAGGGAAAAACTGCACTAAAGAAAATCATTGGTCAAGATGTTTGTGACCCGCCCAGAGTTTTATTCTCTTGATACTACTTCCATTTGGAGTAAGGGATCAAATTGTAATGGGTTGGGGGGGGAAGTGTGAGTTCAAAAGCATTCAGAGATGTTAAGCAACAATAAAACTCTAACTGTTTAAATGACAGCAGCTGTCTATTTGAATTAACTTTGTGTTTGGCTTAATTTGGGGTCCTAATTATTCCTAACTTACGTGAGTAGATTTCAATTATACAATACTGCAGGGATTTGTAGCTAAGGCAACTAAAGGAATCATTTTACATAAAGTACTTTTGTTCAGCTGATTAGGCAGGTTAAAATGGAATGATAGAAAATGGGAACTCTTGTCTGATAAGACCCAGTGAATTCCTTCCAATGACTGAAGAAATAACAGGAGGAAGGCCCATTATTGAAGATTTTGAGATGAATCTACTTTTTATGCAACATGTTTATATCTTGATAATGTGACATTAGTTAACCCCTCACAAGCAATTTATTGTCAGTATTAATATAATAAAAGGGCAATTAACATTTTTGTGGTACCTTAGTTTGGTCTTCATGTGGTGATATTTCCTAAAAGCTTGTAAACAAAAAATTTAGTTCTTAAAAAGATTTTTGAAAAATACCAAATATTTATTTATACTAGTTAATCCTTTAAATAGTCAAAATACATTGTGTTTACTGCATATTTCAAGTTTTAGACATACAATTCTCATCTCCAATATCCATTTTATTGCTGTTCCATGAAAATAATTATCAATTGTGCTACAACCTTGAGATAACCGGAGGGAATTGGAGGTGAAGGACTTACNACCCAGTGAATTCCTTCCAATGACTGAAGAAATAACAGGAGGAAGGCCCATTATTGAAGATTTTGAGATGAATCTACTTTTTATGCAACATGTTATGTATATACCCTTCACTGGGAATTAATTGGGCAAAAAATCATTTGCATAATTTGAGCTGAAAACAGTATCAATAAATATTTGTATGTATATATCTATTTAGCAGTGTTCATATATATCCTGAGGTAGAATTTCATTTTTATTCTTTGAGCATTTATAAAATCATGCCTCAATTGAATCTGCAGTATAGATAGTTGTCTCATTTTGATGATGTAGACTAACATAACTAGACTTACAGGACTTGGTGTTTTTTCTGTTTTGTTTCTTTGTTTCCTCAAGCGGGTATTGAAGGTTACAAGAATGCTTATTCTGCTGACTTGGGAGAACAGACAACACAATANTTTTTTTTTTTTTTTAATTTGACTGGTTTAAAACAAAACAAGCCTATTACAATCACAGGGAAAAACTGCACTAAAGAAAATCATTGGTCAAGATGTTTGTGACCCGCCCAGAGTTTTATTCTCTTGATACTACTTCCATTTGGAGTAAGGGATCAAATTGTAATGGGTTGGGGGGGGAAGTGTGAGTTCAAAAGCATTCAGAGATGTTAAGCAACAATAAAACTCTAACTGTTTAAATGACAGCAGCTGTCTATTTGAATTAACTTTGTGTTTGGCTTAATTTGGGGTCCTAATTATTCCTAACTTACGTGAGTAGATTTCAATTATACAATACTGCAGGGATTTGTAGCTAAGGCAACTAAAGGAATCATTTTACATAAAGTACTTTTGTTCAGCTGATTAGGCAGGTTAAAATGGAATGATAGAAAATGGGAACTCTTGTCTGATAAGACCCAGTGAATTCCTTCCAATGACTGAAGAAATAACAGGAGGAAGGCCCATTATTGAAGATTTTGAGATGAATCTACTTTTTATGCAACATGTTTATATCTTGATAATGTGACATTAGTTAACCCCTCACAAGCAATTTATTGTCAGTATTAATATAATAAAAGGGCAATTAACATTTTTGTGGTACCTTAGTTTGGTCTTCATGTGGTGATATTTCCTAAAAGCTTGTAAACAAAAAATTTAGTTCTTAAAAAGATTTTTGAAAAATACCAAATATTTATTTATACTAGTTAATCCTTTAAATAGTCAAAATACATTGT
The DNA here is from genome assembly GCA_013401355.1 of Ceyx cyanopectus. Taxonomy (NCBI): domain Eukaryota; kingdom Metazoa; phylum Chordata; class Aves; order Coraciiformes; family Alcedinidae; genus Ceyx; species Ceyx cyanopectus. The sequence continues at coordinate 9,930 of VYZU01032513.1, read as the reverse complement.
GTTTACTGCATATTTCAAGTTTTAGACATACAATTCTCATCTCCAATATCCATTTTATTGCTGTTCCATGAAAATAATTATCAATTGTGCTACAACCTTGAGATAACCGGAGGGAATTGGAGGTGAAGGACTTACTGGAATAAAAGACTCTGGAATCAATTTCTGTTTTTATTGCCCACACACATGTATATACCCTTCACTGGGAATTAATTGGGCAAAAAATCATTTGCATAATTTGAGCTGAAAACAGTATCAATAAATATTTGTATGTATATATCTATTTAGCAGTGTTCATATATATCCTGAGGTAGAATTTCATTTTTATTCTTTGAGCATTTATAAAATCATGCCTCAATTGAATCTGCAGTATAGATAGTTGTCTCATTTTGATGATGTAGACTAACATAACTAGACTTACAGGACTTGGTGTTTTTTCTGTTTTGTTTCTTTGTTTCCTCAAGCGGGTATTGAAGGTTACAAGAATGCTTATTCTGCTGACTTGGGAGAACAGACAACACAATAGCATGTCTGCAACCTAAACTGATAAGTCTGTTTTTAGATCTGTCAGATTTGCCCATATATGTTTGAATATACACCCAGGCTTTATAATCAGACTTTAAGAGAAGTACTTACAGTTGTTTTCTCTGTGTGTTGTGGTTAGATCAGAACTTGAAGTACCTCTAATGAGGTCAATGTAAGGCTTTGATGCTGTTTAGAGGAAAAAAACCCAAACCAACCAACCAAAACCAACTAACCAACCAACCAAAAAACCTGAAAAAAAATCTCTGTGAAGTGTATGGTTTAATTGTGTAACTAGTTTCAGAATTAAATCCCAATTGCTTAACATTTACACAGTAGATCCATGTGCATCTCTTCCCTCCTCCCTGACAATACCAACTTTTCTTTTTTTTTTTTTTTTTTTTGAAAATACATATCTTTTAATCACACATCTGCTCTTAACACTACACCCTTTCAGTTACTACTGCTGACAGCTATTTAGGGCAGTCTCTGGAGCATGTGGAGTTGTGTGCAGCTTCTCCGTATCAGGTGTTTCCAAAGTAAAGTGTTAAGATTTACTTATCAGAAGATGCTGCAGTGGGCAGTGTGCCTTTGGAAGACCTTCAAGGGCGAGGCTGTGGGTGCCCTCCTCACACCTGGGCAGAACATCTGTGCCTGCCCCAGGAGCTGACCTCACTGAGACTGGGCACAGCTGTGCTTTTGAGCAGTGCCCATCAGAGGGGTGCATCAGATGATGCTGAGCTGCAATGTTGTTATCTGATGCTGGTGAGGAGTGTTGAGTCGTGCTCTGTCACCCCATCAGCTCTTTTGTGCTGGCTCCAGTGTGCTGGCCGGGTGGTGGACTAAGGGAGGAGGACTGGGAGGAGTCAGTCAATCTGTTAGTCAGAGTGCTCCACTCTTAAGTAGGTGAAAAAAAGTAGTGAGATCTGTGTGTCCAGTGAAACAAGGGAAACCACTGTGTTTTTTCCTGGATTTTATATTCAGGAGTAAAAACATATTAAAAATGTGTGATACTTTATCTCCTAGTATCAGTTTGATTCAGCACAATTAATGGTTCTTTGTGGGACGCTGTCCTCTACCATCAAAGTATCTGGAGCCTGAACCTCCATGATTTAGTCATTACGATGGCAAAGGCCATCCCAGATTGTCTACAAGTGTTTAAAAGTGCAAATAATAGGACAGTCTTTGTGGTTTTATAAGGGTGTGGTTAGACAGTTGTCGGAGTTGCATCCTGATTTATTTTTTTTTTCTCCAGAAGGGGAAACAAGATTTTTCCAAAGGACTCGTTTCCCAGATAAGCAAACTCTTCCAAAGGCATCTTGGGCATTGTAAGCTTGCTACGCTTTTACAGGAATGGAAACAGCCTCCTTGTATCTTCGTCCTTCTAGTTCAGATATTTTTTTTTTCTCTCACTGTATGATGTTAGTATTTTAAGCTTCAGAGGAAGGTGCCAAAATACTGAAGTACGCAAAATAGCATTTCTTAATTATCTGCTGTCATTGAATTCAGGAAATGCATCCCAGCTCACTGCTTAGTGAAATACTTAAGAGATATGGGCAAATATGTTCCTATCTCACCCCATTTCTAGACTATTTAAGAAGCATACTGAGGGACACCATTGTCTTGTCCTTTGTCATCCTGTTTCTCTGCCTCCATCCTCTCCCATCTTCCTTTCCTGATGATCTGTGCCACCTTTCAAACTTCAGCTGTGCAGGGGAAATCATTTGGCTTCTATGCATTGTCTTCCTTAGCCTTAATTGTTCACCTAATTCAGAAGACTCATCACTTCTCACACAGAAGTGAGGCTTCCTACCTTTGTTGTACTTAAATAATTTCTGGTTATGATATCATTGGAGAAGGTCTTGGTAAAACACCTGTGAGTTTAAGCTGTGCACAGAACATAAGCATGGAAAAAAAATATACTACACAATCAGGAAACAGAAGCAGTCATATTATACCAGTTTGCTTAACCTGATATGGTGATCACAAGTAATATTTTAATTTTGCAGCACAGTTATAAATTTTGGTATATCTAATTGCAGCAAACTTTTCCCACTCAGCAGATTTTTTTTTGTCTTGCTGAGTAAGTAGTGTGCTTATGTGAATGATACTTGGGTATATAACCTTGTTTTATGGATGTTTAAGGGCTTATAATTTCTCTTTAAAGTCAAACTTTTTTTTTTTTTTTTAAATTTATTTAATAAGAAGATTTTTATGGCCAACACATGCCCCATGAGAAAAGGAAGAACTTACAGATGGTTCAGAAGAGAAGGTCTGCTTCATACATTAAAAACTTCATATCAGCATTACAGCAGAACGTTTGCTTAGGGATCTCTGTTATCACTGACACTTTCACATTGACAAGCATATGGGATGTAGTGCTGAATGTGTAAATTGAAATGATCACATCTAGCGTTTCCCTCTACCAGGTGCCAGCTTGCTGCTGCGGCTTCTGCACTTAATGTTGAAGGAGAGGTTCCAGGCATAGTTGCATTTGCTAATTACCTCTTGTCTCCAGGACAGAGTCCTTGGGCAAACAGCTTACCCAGGTGTTTTTGAGAACACCTATCTTTCCAGTACAGGATTGCAGGTGGTCCTGTGGTGACAGTATAGTGTGCAGAACATGTAAGAAATCTCCAGCCATCTGTGTATGGTTTGTTTGTTGTGGTTTTGTTGTGGCTTGGTTTTGTTTTCCTTTTTCTTTTTAAGACTTTAGTGAAGAACAGAAGATAATTTTGAATTTTTCTGTCTTTACAAAATTTGTCAGTGTGAAAAACAGAAAACTTCTGTTCCTCATCCAGAGAAAAATGTGTCCACGTGTTTGTACATTGGAGTTCTTCTGATAACAAACCTGATTGTCCTGTCTTGTGATTTCAGCAGAAAGTATGTATGTGCCAGTGAGAGTGCTGCAAGGACTTGCAAGTTAAAATAAATAGAATGTGGTGGTTTAAGGAAGTGGTATAGTCTAAATTGCCTTTCAGTACTCCTTTTCCAGGATCCAGTTTAACAGGATTATATAATTTTACTAATACCGCTTTGATCTGTCATTTATACAGAAAGGCAGGCTTTCCAAAGCATTTGCCTTACATATTCTTTTTGGGCTAGACTTAATCACTTGCAGAACTGATAATATTTTCTCATTCTTTAAGAATTCATATTACAGTCTTATGTATAATATGACTGTGGTTTGAGTACGGAATGGTAAAATGAGCCTTTTAATTCATAATCCAGTAATTCAGACAGCTAAATTATGCCTCCCTTTACCTTTTATTTATTAAAATGAATACAAAGAAACTTCAGAGGTATTGATGTCGTCCAATTGCCCTTTTAGTTTTCTTTAATGATGATTATAGAATACATACATTCCTTACTGTAAGTGCAACATCTGTTTCTTTATAATTTATCCTTGCATTTTTCCAGACTTCTCATAAAAGTTACAGTTCTTATTCCAAGGCACTTTGTACAGTCCAGAGTCCACGATGTTCACTGGAGCATCTCGGTAATTTATGTATGCCCAAGATAATTTTATTAATAGTTACACCTTCATGCCTGTTTTTTTCTTCCCTCTAGTTTGCAAGTTACAACAACAACAAAATCCAAAAAAAACCAAACAAGCAAAAAAAAACACAACCTAAAGTAACAAAACCAAGGGGAAAAAAAACAACAAACAAGCCCAAGACAAAAAGAATTAACAAACTAAAATGTGTGCATGTGTATGTGTGTATAGATAAATAATAGAGATATATATAAAAGCTAATGGATTACAATAAATTTCTTTTGAACTTAAAACTTGGACCACAATTTGGTATCCTGATAAAGAAAATTTAGTTAATTATGCACTCTTTAAAAACAGTTATGAATAGCTAATAAATATTAAAATATTAAATACATAGTTAATAGATAATTATAGAATCTAGCAAATCAACGAGATTTTTTTTAAACTATATTGAAAATTACTTGTACCATATCTTGATGTACTCAGATTGAGCTTGTGCTGCTATGAGATAATTTGTGTTTAAAAGTAGTGGTCTTAAGTGTATTCAAAAACTATCAGTATCGATCCTAAAGCCTATTTTAGTGGATCTTAGGTTATTTCTGAGCTTAATTCTCATTTGGTCTTGTGAAGACAAATCCAAGCATATCTCTCTTCTTTTTTTATTTCTCCTGTATCCTATGTGGTTTGCAATGTTACTGCAAGAAAACAAGGGAGTTGTGTTTCAGCAGTTAGAAAAAAATTGCTGTTTCATTATCATTATCAAGTAGGAGTAAAACTGCTCAAGATACTGACTCTAGTTAATACGTGAGGCAAGGCTGACAACTGTGGCTGTATTTCTGAATGTGTTAGGTGTATACATTCCATTTAAACTGGGGAGAATTCGATGTTTTAAAAACCTTGAAAAAAATGCAGCATTTGATAAGAATTCTCACGTAACTGGGAAATGCTCCCTCATAATGTGTAAGTTTCTCTCTGCCTTTGTTTAGATTAGGAAACTAATCGAAGGCCATTTAATCATGGTGTCCTTTTCCTTATGTCTTGGCTGTGTTCATCCTCTGCTACTCTTGTGCTGGTCCTGCTGCTAAGCTTGGAGAGGTGTTTATGTTTTATATTAGAAAACTGGCTCTAAGTAAATTTCTTGCTTTGGGTGGGGGAAAGACAGAAAAATTAAAAATTTTAAAAGAAAAAAACCTGGTAGCTTGAAAGCTTGAGCAAGTGTGCAGTAGAGTGTAGTACAGCTCTCCACTGCACAGTGTCCTCAAAACAGTTAACTGTGCTGTAAACAAGTGCTGGTTCATTAACATTTCTTCATTTCATAAAATAATAAATCATGAAAGGGAAGGTTAAGTTACTTGCCTTAAAATGCAGAGATGACACTGGAACCCTGATGAGTATTCAGAGGTCCTTTCCGCTTAAACTGAAGATGCTAAAGGAAATGTTATTTAAAAAATAAATTAATTCACTTACAGTAGAGTCATTTCCTCTGGCATCTGTTGAATAAAATATATATTCACGGATGAACCGCTCTGACTAAAAACTCAGCAGGTATAAAAAGGATACTTATAAATATAGATCTGTCTTTTTGTACCTTACAAGTGGGAAACTACCCTGAATTTGTAGTCCTAAAAGGAATGAATCTGGAATAATACCTGAGCATGCAGTTTATGCAAATCAGACTGCCTTAAAAATCAGAGTATGGGTTTTGATGTAATGGATTAGATCCTTCTCTTCTTTTTGCATAGCTAAACTATTGGCAATGCATGTTTCTGTTAGTGCCAATCTAAAGTAAAATAAATATTCATGTTAATTGGATCCAGCTCCCTAAAATTAATTTAAACTTTCTCCATGTGCTTAATCTGTATTGTTTTCTGTCTCTGAGTTTGTAGGCAGCAATTCAGCAAGCTCAGAGAACAATTAACTTCTCTCAGAATTTTTTCAATCAATTAACTCTAATTTAAATTTTAATCTGATTCTGGAGGTGGAATTGTCTGGCTAATTCATGAAGACTGGAGTTTACTTGGAGTGCAACAGCAGCACCGGTCAGTTTCCTTCATGGGCTTTGGGAACTTGAAATGAGTATCTCAGTTGCTCAATGAATTAATCCCTGATGCTGAACAGGGGCTGCTCCAGCCCCAACTGCTGTTTACCCCTCTTTCCAGCATGCACAGCCATCCCTGTGGCCCTGTGCTGACTGGAGCTAGGGCTTAGCTCCCATCAAGGTGCTGACTCAGATCCTTTCCTAGCCCTGGGAGTGGCACAAGGGGTTGGTGTAGATGGGGATGTGGAGAACACAGAGCTACCCCTTTCTGTGGCAGTGCAGTTTGACAATGGATCAAATTAACTCTGTAACTCATTTCCTGCATCTCCCATCATGTCCTGGTTTATACAGAGCTTCAGCTTTCTGTCCCAAGAGCCAGGTATTTTATTGATGTGCTTATAAACGTGGAGGCAACTGCTTCATTGTAGGTACAAACCGTAGGTTCTTAGTGTTATATGAGGAGTATAGTTATGGATGCCACTAGGCATTGTATCTTCATTTTAAGTGCCTAAGATACAGTCATAGGAGACTATGACAGTGGTATTTTTCGGCTCTTGTTTCTGATGAAGTGCATTAACCCAAGGGAAACGGATGAATAGAGAAGACCAAATAGCATCTTGCACCTAAGAATTTATTACAGGCCTCCAAAGAACTCGATTTACCTTGTTCAAGGGGTCACTTCTTTAGGTGACTCCTAGACCAAGAAAAACAGGATATTCAGAGAATACCTCCAGGCCAGGTAAGGCTTGTGACCTTTTATCTCTGATTTTTATTATAATGACTTTCCCAGTCCAGATAGGAATAGATATCTGGGAAACTGATCTGTTCATCCTGCAGTAGTCCAAGCAGAAAGTCAAGTCAGACATTTCTTGTCTTTCTGGTATTTGTTATAGCTGTTTTGTAAGTTTTACTGTGAGATTTGTGAGCTCAGCTGAGATAGATCATGTAGAAACAAACTGAATTCAGAGAAAACTGGATACTTTCAGAAAGCTCCTTTCTACAACTTAGAAGAAAGTGCCTCTAAATTAAATAGATGGGAAATGTTGCAAAAATTTTTATCTTTGAAAAAAATTTTTTTAAGTAATCTTTATGACCTCATGTTAAACAGCAAATCTTAAAATGAAAAAAAAAGGTCAAATGAAGTTAAGTAAATTTGATTTCTACATCCTGTAATTAGAATTTACTGTTTGTCTTAGTACTGTACTGTGTTACATCTTATAACTGCAATACAATCATTATTTGAAGGATAGTTTCTTTTTTCTGGAAGAGGCATTTTAAATGTTAGCTATATTATTCATATGTTGCATGTGACCTGCATAAAACACGAGAGGCATTAGGTAATTAAAAATATGTTGAACACTTCTATATAAGGTTTATAAGCTTGACTTTTACATTATAATATAACTTGAGTTTCATTTGAAGGAAACCTGATTCCCTAGTGCAAGGAGATTGGTGTCCTACTTAATTGATTTTTTTTTAAAAATAAACTAATATATGAGAAAGCAGGAGGTGGAAAATACAAACTTCCACGGCCATATTTGATATTACTAGTGCTGGAAATTGTTAAAGGCAAAGATGCCTGATAGGAGACTAAGATATTTCACTTTGATGGAAGGGAGAGGAAAGTAGCCCTGAGCAAGTGCTGTGAGCTGCCCTGTGGGGACTCCCACCTTTAACAAAGGAACAGAGGAAATGTAGCTTCGATTAACTCTCTGAAGCAAGTGAGCTATGAGTAGAGGAAGAGCTCGAGAACCAGCCAAGTGGACCAGGATGCTGTGAGGGCTAGGAAGGGTTTCCTTGGAAAGCAAGCTCTTTATTTTTGCTTTTGTATTTTACATTATTTTCTTAAGTCTTGCCAATTCTGTAAGCAGGAATGTGACTCACGCTTATCAATATTTTTTTTTTTTAAATGGGTTATCTACGTATCCTGGACAGGGAGTGCTCAGGACATGGGACCAGTAGTAGTGGGATGCATTTCCTGCTAAAGTTGTTGGCGTCAGCCTGAGGAGTGGTGTCCAGGGGAATGTGTTCCCCTGGCTGCTGCCCTGCAGGCAGCAAGATGTCCTGTTCTGTGAGAGGCCGGTAGCAGCAAAGCAAAATGCTCCTGCAAGTTACAAGAAAATATTTATGTAGGAAATGCTGCAACCTCCCAGTCTTAAGTGTGCAAGAGATATTTGGAGTCATACATAGAATGGTAGAGGTTGGAAGGAACACCCAGGACAGGCCACACAGGAACAGATCCAGGTGGGTTTGGAAAGTCTCCAGAGGAGAGTCCGCAGCCTCTCTGAGCAGCCTGTTCCAGGCTCTGTCACTCTCCCAGTGAGGAAGCTTATCCTCATGTTGAAGTGGAACTTCCTGTGTTTCAGTTTGTGGCCATTACCTCAAGTGATAGATTCTCACACTGAACACTAAAATGATGAAAAACAATTATTGTACAGGTTTTTGGGTTAATTTTTGGGAGGTTGAGAGTATGTGGAAGGTGTCTGAGGCAGAAAAGCCTGTAATTAGTCCAGGTTTCTCCCCAGTGATGTGTTTGAGTGGGGTAGATGCAAAAAACCCTAAATCAAACAAACAAAAAACAACAAAAACATTTAGCCATGTGAACACACGGTGTTTTTAGACAAAGCATAAAAATGGTTATATTAACACTGCAATTACAATATTTTCCTATAATGTTTGTTTTCTACAGGTAGCTAGTCAGGTTTGTTGATGCTATAAGGGCTTAGAAGTGATAACATGGATCTTGCGCCTCTCTGAATTGTGTTGTTAGCCTTAATAATCTCATGAGAGATCTGAACCCTCTCAGTTCTTTATCTTGTACAGGAGTTTCATTTTCTCTCTAATTTCCCCTTCAGCTGTTGCTTTATTTTTCTGGCTTGTCTTCAATTAAAAACAAAACAAAAACCAACAAAACCCAAAACTTTTTAGAACTCATTTCTTGTTAATCCCTTTCTTTTGCAGTGTTTCCCTTTGGGGCAATTCTTAATCTCACAAGCATCAAGATATTCAACTTAATGTTGGTTTAGTGGCCAGTCTGGATAAGAGAGCGTTCTGTAGCACATGTTGTATCCTCCCCTTCTTGCCACTTCATCCTGTAGGACTTTGGATTTCTATAAGGGTTTGGAGTTGGGGCTACAGATGTGCTCAGGAGCTAGTCTAGTCTCTACCTCCCACCTTCCTTCCCCATTTCCTTGCCAATTCAAACAGCACTTTCCAGATTTTCTTAATGAAATTCAGTTCACCTTATTCAGCCTAAAGTGAGTAGTAGAGGAGTATATTAATTTAACCTAGAAACTCAATATGGGAGTTATCTCAGATCCATCAGCCTAGGTGCTTGTTGGGACTTGGATGCAAGTCACAGGAATGAAAATTTCTCGCCAAAAATGTAAACTGCAGTCTCTAGGCATAGCTAGCATTGTTGAAATACGAGATAATTAAGTTGTCTCATTACTTTTTGCAGAAGTGTGTCAGCACTGTTTCACAATGAGTAGAAATATTTCAGATTATGTCTGTATTTTTTTTACTACTTACAGTTAATCTGTTCCCCAGGTTTTTACTATTTTTTGTTGTCTTTGCCTGTTTAAGACTGAAACATATAAGGAGCCGTGCTGTGTATCTGGGGACAATGCTTCACCCTTTGGAAGTGTTTTGCTGTAGGGTATCTACTGCTATGGTACAAGTCTCATAATTTGAAATACCTACTCTGCATTTAAAACCATAAGAGAAGTGAAAAAAATGAAGGGGGAGAAAAAAAAAGAAGACAGACCTAACTATGAAGAAGTGTTTTTGATCTGTATGGAAAATGTGGTTCTCTCATTAACTTTAATGCAGTTTGTAAGGAAAGAACCTGGCTGAAACAAAGATGTGTTGGAGTGAA
>VYZU01032512.1:7191-27454 GCA_013401355.1 Ceyx cyanopectus | reverse complement strand
TGAACTTCCTGTTTAATATATATATATATATATATATATATTTAATTTAAAATTGGAGGAACATTTTAATTAATTGAAGGATAATATATTTGCTGGAATAACTGTTCCTTAAGGAAAGACAACTGTCATATATCTTATTCTAAAATATCCTAGCTTTTGAAACTCCCTATTTTATTGTGAAAGCCAAAGCTGTCTTTTGTTCCCTAAACTCTGAGGTTTGTAATAGGATGGGAAATTAACACTAAAGACATTAACATTTCATTTGGGCTCAAAGATTTCACAAAGGCTAAAACTTGTGTAAGACCACGACAAGCAATAAAGTAAGATTGGAGTAGTGTGGAAGTAAAGACGAAGTTTGGATTACAACAGGATAATGATTTGAAACAGATTTAAGATGGAATTAAGGTTGCAATTCTGTTTGGAGTTATTGCTCAAATGAGTGAACATATNTTTTATTTTATTTTTATTTTTTCTCACTAGTGGACTCCATCATGTCCAGACAGAGAGGGGATTAGGGTGAAGCTGGTGGCACTTTCTGTGTTTATCTGAGTGCTCTGTGTGCTGTGTATATACACATGGTGTACATGTGTTCTCTCTGCATGTCCCTGCTGGGAATATGTTTTCAGCCTTACTATTGGTTGGAAGTGGGGACTTGGAGCTGCACCAACCTCACCTCATTTGGGCTGTCAGAGCCAGCATGTTGTATTTATGTCTAACATAAGGATCTGTTCTAAGGAGTTCTTTTTTATTTTTATTTTTTTTAATTATTTTTTCCCCCTCTAAAGAACTGCAGCAGTGCAGATCATATTCTATATTCTTTTTATGTCCAGGTAAGCTAAGATCTTCCTCTGAGTCCTGCATACCATCTTAAATCATCATAATTATTGCTGTATGCTCAAATTTGATTTTTTTTTCCTTGTTTGGGGATTTGTGGGGGCAGGTACATGAACCACAAACCAGAAATGATAGTGAATACAAACCTGCCATTGTCCAAGATACATTGTGAGGGCATCCAGGAGGGTTTGGGTGCAGCTAAAGCTGCAATAGCTTGTTTGTGGGGAAATGAGTTAAAACTTCTGTGGTGTCAACCTTCTTGTCAGTGAGAAACTGAGCATGGAATGAACTTTCCTCAGAACTGCAGCAGGCTTCAGAGAATCTCACCTGAGAAGGGACTTGGAGGATAAAACGTGAGTAATCCTAAGGGCTGGAGGAAAATCACACAGGTAATTCAGCTGTCAAGTTGTAGATATTGCCTAAGCTGAGAAATGTTGAAAGATCTCAGGGCAGTGAGGTAAATTCAGTGAGATAAAGAGCAGCTTGTCTCTTGGACCAGATCTAGAGAAATAAATATGAGCTCCAGCCCCCTAATGCTTCTGATAAATAGATGTTACTCCTCCTTTGGAAATTATATCAGCAGCTGAGATGTTTCCTCTGACCTGCCCTGGGCAACAGTCAAGAGGTAACATTTCCTTGCAGATAACCAACTTCTACCACTGAGTACAGAGAGACTCTTGGCAGTGTGGGTAGACTTCATCAACTCCATTTTAGGCAGCTATGTTTAAATATGTGAGATGAATCCCAGCTCTCTGCATTTCAATGTGATACCTGGCAGATCTTATTGACTGAAAAAAAAGAAAAATCAAATTAGTGAACACCCTTCCTTGCTTGCTTGTGTACTTGCTCACTCACCCTCTGCACTCCTAATTACAGGGGCTAAGGTTGTGTGGCATGAACCCCTGTTGTCTGAAACCAGCCACTCACATCTTCAGTTCTTGACAGGTTTAGTAAGCAAGACAACTACCTGTTGCACCTCTGCTGTCTTTAACAAGTGCTTAATTGGGATTATCTGGTCTGAGGATAAAGTAACTTTAAAGATAAAGATAAAGATAAAACTTACTGAACTTCACAACACATTCCTCTCAGATAAAATGCACAAAAGATATTGAAAATATTGTGAGAATAATGGTTTCTTTGTATTCTTAAACAAAAAAAATAAATTAAAATAAAAAGCAACTTTAAAATTAAAGCAACTTTAAAATTAAAGCAACTTTAAAATTAAATTAAAATAAAAAGCAACTTAAATAAAAAGCGATTTAGGGAGCTAGTTGAGAGTAGGCTTGTGCAATGCAAATAGCAAACTACTGACAGGCAAACTGCATAATTAAAGAAGGAGGTAAAACCCTGAGTGCCAGTTATATTGAAGAAACAGTTCTGATTTTTGAATAAGAAATGCAACACTGAGGACAGACACCTTGTAGCTTCCACAATATTTATACATATGTATATTTATACATAAATATTACACATTTATTTATAAAATATTGTTGATATAAATGTCTAATGTATATGTAAAAGTGAAGAGTCATCTGCAACATAAACTTTTTAGCAATCAGCAGGAAATTTAAGCCTCCTCAAAACTGTGCAAGGAACCAGAAATGTCTCTGGAATACCAATGGCTCTTTTGCATCTGAAGAACCCATCTCTCACATCATCTTGTGTGCTTTCAAAGCCAGCTTTCCCAAGAGAAGGTTTCCTATCACAGCTCTTCTTCATCCATCTCACAGGCTGGAAAATGGACAACTAAGACACTGGGGTTTATTATAGGGAGAACATTATCATGATCTAGTCTTTGCCTGACTTTCCCCAGAATGGGATTAATGCCATGTGAGATTTTGTGGTGGTAAGTGACAACTGTCTCCTGCTGCTACTCTAGTAGAGCAAGATAAAGGCTTTGCACAGATGCTGAGTCAATTCTGCTCTGTGACTGTAGATGGATTATGCATAGATGTCTAAAATGGTACTGAGCACCTACACTTAGTCAAATTTAAGTGTAATTAAAAGATTAGAAGCACAGGTTGCATAAAGACACCTAGAGTGCAGATATGTAAATGTAGGTGTAGAAATTTTAAATGGAATCCTTCCTTTTAGAGTCAGGTGAGATGAAATTTTTGGCTGCTTGCTTTCAAGCACATACTTTGTGCAAGGATTTCTTGCAGGTGCAAAGTGTTGCACAAGAAAAGGAGCTGAAGACACTCAATGGCCTATGCCTAGCAAGAGAAGAGTAGGTAGTCTTTTCTGAAAGTCAGTGAGCTATTACTTGCTCACCTAGTGTTATTTCTGTTGATTTCATGCTACAGGGTACCAATGGAGCAGGAGAATTCAACCAGCACTGTGAAACGATTTTTCCTTTCTGGTTTCACTGAAAGTGTCATGCTGCAGTATATTCTCTTTACAACCTTCCTCATGATCTACTCAGTGACTTGGCTTGGAAATGTCACCATCATCACCACAATCATCACAGACCAGCAGCTGCACAAGCCTATGTACTTTTTGTTGGGAAATTTGGCCTTCATAGACCTCAGTGAATCCTCGGTGACTCTGCCCAAGATGCTGTGGGACCTCCTGTCTGATGTTAAGACCATTAGTTTCAGGGGATGCATTACACAGATATTTTTCTTCCATTTCACAGGAGGTGCTGTGTGCATCCTCCTCTTAGTGATGGTTCTGGACAGGTATGTGGCACTCTATAAACCTCTTCATTACCTAATCATTATGAATCACAACCTTCTCCTTGGGCTGGTAGCAGGAGCATGGGTAGCAGGCTTTGTTCACTCCATCGTGCAGGTGGCACTGGTCATTCAGTTGCCCTTCTGTGGACAAAATTTTCTAGACAACTTCTACTGTGATGTCCCACAGGTAGTGAAACTGGCCTGTACAGATACCTATGTGGTTGAGCTACTCATGATGTCCAACAGTGGCCTGCTTACAATCCTCATCTTCATTACCCTGATGGTGTCCTACGCTGTCATCCTGATCAAGATCATGACACATATCACAGAGGGGAAGCACAAAGCCTTTTCCACTTGTGGAGCTCAAGTTGCAGTGGTCATCATCCATTTTGTACCCTGCATCTTCATCTATGCATTTCCATTCCAAAAGCTTGTGGTGGATAAAGCCATGTCATCTCTTTATACAGTCATCACTCCAATGCTTAATCCCATCATCTACACCCTGAGGAACGCAGAGATGAAGAATGCCATCAACAGATTGCTCCACAACATCTTCTTCAGAATGAGGAGTTCACAATTGTTCTTCCTTTCTTAGATCTTTTCTTTTACAGGGAAGGTGAAAACAAAGCAGATACTGTTGACTCGATCACTGACTTTTGCTTTTGACAAAGAAGGAAATTTGAAGAATAATTAGCATGTTACTAAAATGACAAGGATGTCTCTTGAGGAATCAAAGTGATGACTGACTGATAAAACAGTGAACATGCATTATGAAGAAAATAAACAACAATAGCAACAACAAAAAGGCTTTTTTCCCCCCCCTATTATGTTAGAAGACACTGCTAAGGGCTCAGTTAATGTTTAAGTTTCTGGTTTCTAATATATTCTAGGGAAACTCTGTATAGATGATTTGGTTTTCATATTTTTCGTGTGGAATATTCATGACTGGATGAAAAAAATGTGGAACAAATGCTGTACATGGAAATATTTTTGATTGTTTCTTAAGAAGAATGTAAGTATGTATCCTATTTAAAATTTTCTTCACTTTATTGTAAGAAATATTGTTTGTTCAAATCAAATTTTATCATCAATAAAAAAATCAATCAATTATCATTATCAAAATAAAAAAATATTCCAGGGAATCAAACAGAAGCGAATAGTGAACAAGTCCACTTACAAATTATTCAGATAATTTCCAGGCATTTTCTCAGTTGATGCAAACAGTCAATTAGGAGAGAAAGTTTCATCACTGACTTAGTATATGGAGACATGGACTCCTATTCATGCAATTTTGTCACCACATGTATATTTATCATGTAAATGGGTTAGATGTGGGGTAGAAAGTCAGACAAAAAGCTTTATATTATTTTTACTGAAAGAGAGAATTCTTCTTAAGGCACTTTTCCTTTTTTCCTTTTTCCTTTTTTTTTTTCCTTTTTCCTTTTTCCCTTTTTCCTTTTTCCTTTTACCATTTTCCTTTTCCATCCCTTTTCCATCCCTTTTCCATTCAGGCATGTATTAGGTGTGCCTGGCATGGAATTAACATTTCAGTGCTTCTGTGATCCTGTGGTCTGTGGACTTTGCAGCCTGAATTTCAAAAATGCTGTAGTTTAATAAGTCTGCATCTGAACTACTTATTCTGTATCTGTTTTATGAGTCACTGCAGAATGTATTTCAATATTTACCTTAGAATACCCTAGAAATTCTTCTGCCATTGCATTGATTTTAAAGGGTGTCTCTATAACAGATGGAGTTATTTACAATTTGGACCTTCAAAATTAGCTAAATTGAATACCAAATCGTAGATTCTCAGTGATTCAGTGATGATTCTTAACTCTATGATATATTTGTGAACACTACTCATTTTCAATAACATTGTATTTTATCTTTAATTAACTAGATTTCCACTGTATTTATGCTTTTCAATATATGGAAACACTGTTTTGTACAGATCTCGTTGTTCATATGTATTATTTTCTAATACAGAAGACAAATAAGTCTAATTTTACAACAAAAATTGTGAAATAAAATATAGTGATCACACTGAGTGGCACTCAATGTCAGGTAACAAGTCTTCAGCCTAGTCTTCAACCATTAGTTCAGAAGGATGTGGATCTCTAAGTATTGTCTCACACCTGAGCATCTCAGACTTTGAATTACTCATATGATACTAAATGTTTATCTTAAAGCTGCTAAAAGAAAACCCAGCAGTGTCCTTGACTATAGTAACCATGTAGGGAAGTGACTCACAAGTAGATGATCTTCATATGTCCTTATTACTTCATAGACTGCCAGCCTGGTCAAGATGACACGTTATGTCACAGAGAACATAAAAAGATATATTCACCTCAAATTTCTTCATGAGTCTAGTTGATGTGGTTGGAACCTAAAGGAAATAAAAGCTCTTTTGTTTTGGTGGATGTACCCAAACATTATACTTCTGGTTACTCCTTAAAGACCAAAGTATTTAACATTTATTTTTATTTTATTTTTTATTTAAAATTTTATTTTTATTTTTTTTACTGAAATACAAATCAGGAGACCTAACTTCTAAATTAAAGATGCCTCTGAGTGGCTACATAAGTTAGAGAAACAGTGATCGAAAATATTATTAAAATCAAATAATTTTCTGTCCATCTCATTGTTCTTCTTGATAACAGGGTTGGTTTCAGTGAAGTCAGTGACTGTTGCAGTTATGTCTCTGTGATAACTGACTTGTACCAACTCATTCCAGCAGAGTATTTCAGGAAACTGAAGGTTTCTGTGGCCCTAAACACCTCATGTTCCTTAACCTGTAGACCATAAGCATATTTCTTCATAGCATGCTCATTTTCTTTAAGAAAACTGATCTCAACTTCTTCCATAGTGGTTCATCTGATGCAGACAATCCTGGTCTAAAGAAGCACAACATTTAAGTGTGAACAAACAAGACAGTCTCTGTCAAATTGAATTAATTGCCCCTTTAGAGTATAACTGTACAGTTTAACCAAAACCTTAGTAGATAACCAGTCACAATATACACATGAGAATCAGAATTTCCTGAATATCTTAATAAAGTCATCAAAATGGGGAAGTGTTATTCAATATATAAAGGAAGGATTTCAAGTGTCTTTTAATAGCATAAGTTACAGGCATAAACATTCTTTAGGAAACACCTGTCAACTCACTACTACAATCTTACTGGAAAAAAAACCCCAAACAAACAGAAAGGAGAAAAATATATTTCACTCTAAAACAAATAAGACAGGAAGAACAAATATCACACAGGCAAGGGAGAAAGCATAGGAAAAAAAAAAATATATTTTTTACATTAGACTTCTCAGTAAAACTACAAATGCTCCAGATTACCAAAAATAAGCTGTACATTCAACTTAGAGTTGTGTTAATGAGCATGTAATGTGACTGATTTTCAACAAAGTCAAGTCACTAAACATTGGACATTAAGAGGATCTCTTTACTCCTGGAAGTAACAAAAAGGGTATTTCAGGGGAAGATTCAGCACACCTTATTTAATCTTAAGATGGAGCCTGCTCTACATGCCACAGACTGTGTTGGAACTGTACATAGTGTAAGGAGACCTTGTTGAATTTCCTCTGACCTAGTACTTCAGAAAGGAATTTTCATCTGCTAGTCTTTGCTGCAAGTTCAGGTATTGCAATANTTTTCTTTAAGAAAACTGATCTCAACTTCTTCCATAGTGGTTCATCTGATGCAGACAATCCTGGTCTAAAGAAGCACAACATTTAAGTGTGAACAAACAAGACAGTCTCTGTCAAATTGAATTAATTGCCCCTTTAGAGTATAACTGTACAGTTTAACCAAAACCTTAGTAGATAACCAGTCACAATATACACATGAGAATCAGAATTTCCTGAATATCTTAATAAAGTCATCAAAATGGGGAAGTGTTATTCAATATATAAAGGAAGGATTTCAAGTGTCTTTTAATAGCATAAGTTACAGGCATAAACATTCTTTAGGAAACACCTGTCAACTCACTACTAAAATCTTACTGGAAAAAAAACCCCAAACAAACAGAAAGGAGAAAAATATATTTCACTCTAAAACAAATAAGACAGGAAGAACAAATATCACACAGGCAAGGGAGATGGCAGAGGTTCTTCCTGTCTTATTTGTTTTAGAGTGAAATATATTTTTCTCCTTTCTGAATGACATGGANACACCTTATTTAATCTTAAGATGGAGCCTGCTCTACATGCCACAGACTGTGTTGGAACTGTACATAGTGTAAGGAGACCTTGTTGAATTTCCTCTGACCTAGTACTTCAGAAAGGAATTTTCATCTGCTAGTCTTTGCTGCAAGTTCAGGTATTGCAATAATGATAAGTTACAGAGCTCTGGAAGGGGCTGCCCAGGGAGGTTGTGGAGTCTCCATCTCTGGAGATACTTAAGACCCTCCTGGACCTGTTCCTGGGTGACTTGGTCTAGGTGCCCCTGCTCTGGCAGGGGGGTTGGACTAGATGATCTTCTAGCTCCCTTCCAACCCCTAATATCTGTGAATCTGTGAATAGTTAGAAAGAAAAATGGTGACCATCAAGGAGATAAACTATTCCTTTTACACCTCAGAACAGAACCCTAGAAAAAAGTTTCCTGATGGCCTTTTTCATTTCAGTATTTCTCAGAGTGTAGACCATGGGATTCAGCACTGGAACAATCACAGTGAAGAAGATGGAGGCCACTTTGTCCATTTCAAATGTCTTGAAGGGTCGAGCATAGATGAATATTCCTGGAATGAATGTTATACTTATTGCCATTATCTGGGATAGGCAGGTAGACAAACCTTTGTGTTTTCCTCCAGTGACTTGCCTCCTTATCTTGACTAAAATGCCAGTGTATGAAACGAGGAGCAGGACAAAAATTGCTATGAGGATCAGCCCACCATTTGAGACCATCAGCAGCTCTGTCAGGTGGGTGTCAACGCAGGCCACTTTCAGCACTTGTGGGACATCACAGTGGAAATTGTCCAGGGTGTTGAGGCCACAGTAAGGTAAAGGGAGAAGCAGAGCAATCTGTACTGCAGAGTGAATGAATCCAGCTGCCCAGGACCCTGCCACCAGGCCCAAACACAGCTCAGGAGTCATTATTGTCAGGTACTGCAAGGGCCTGTGGATAGCCACGGAACGATCCGCTGCCATCACGGCCAGAAGGAAGATGTGGGCACCTCCAATGAAATGGAACAAAAAAATGTGAAGGATGCATTCCTTAAATGGAGCAGTTCTGTGCTGGGAGAGGAGACCTGCCAATAGAACGGGAGTATTTACTGATGATTCCATGAGATCTGTGAATGCTAAATTGGCCAGGAAGAAGTACATGGGTGTGTGCAAGTGGCTGTCAGTGATAACTGTGGTGATGATGGTGATGTTTCCCAAGCAGGTCATAAGGTAGATAATGAAGAAGACTGTGAAGAGGAATTTCTGGATCTTAAGACTGTGGCTAAAGCCCAAGAGGACAAACTCTGTCACAGGACTGGTTACATTCTGTGTCTCCATTTATTACCATCCGAGCATACCTGTGAGAGGAGCAATGTAGAAGGGAGACTGAGGAAAGTAAGATTTTCAACACCGAGAGATGATCTTTCTCCTCCCCCATCCTATAAACCTTCTTTTATCCAGTGGAAATTTTGATCAGTGGGGATAGTCAGTGTTGGGAACTGTTTTCTTTGATCTTCAGTTTTGTTCCTCTGCATCTATACCCTTAAAATCCAGTGTAACTTTACAATTAGTTGCTATCTTCATAAATAGATTTCTGTTTCCCCAATAATGGAGGCTTTGGCCCCTACTCAACCCAACAGTACTTATATATAATATTACTTGTTTCCATTCACTCATCAAGAGCCCTTATTCCACATAGAACTACTTTGTCTGCAGTCTGAGGTGCCTGATTCCTCCACAGAGGACTCTAAAGAGAAAACAAAATTAAAAGCCCCCCCACTCATACATTTTTCTGTCATCATCAAAGGTACTATGGACAAAGTTACTATTGAATCTGTATGAACTTTCCTGGGTCTGAACAAAAATGGTTTTGCTATAGCCACTAAGGGATTCCTGCTCTAGCAACCAGTAAGGAAAGAAAAGCTTCACAGTATTTTATGATGTAGCAGTGTTTACTGTGCTGCTCCTGCATTAGCCAAGGGCAGCACATATTCTTTACTTTGCAGGCATGTCTGTTTCAGGGAAGAGGCCATTTGAGAAAAAAAACAAAACAACCCTAACATTTCATCACACAAAAGAATGCTCAGTTTCTTGACTTTCTCTGCAGTACCATGAGAGAAGCAATTTGAAGGATAAGAAATAAATCTGTTATGAGGCCTCTGGGGTCTTCATCACACCCTGCAGGGGAGTCTACCCCGGGTTTTACATTTAGAAATGACCCACCATATTCAGACTGTAGTTAATTTCACTTATACAGGCTTAGGCATTTCATTCTTATCTCAGAATTAAGATGCAGTTATCCTCTGAGTAGTTCTTGTTGTAAGTTTTAAGCAGACCTTCATGATTAGCTCAATTACAAAACTGGGACTTTCTAAAAGTAGATATTCAAAGTAATTTCAGATGTCCCAAGACATTTACACTTTGTTGGCAACTGTCATGCATGATTTATGGGTGACACATGCCCTTGAGTTGTGGCAGATGGAATTCAGATGACATGCTCTAGGCATTTCTGTGTAGGAAACTGGATCTGACCTGCAGTGTCTTTTAGAAACACACACTGTACTCCACCTCCTTCTACCTCATTCCTCAGAAACCTAAGCCTCTGTATGTGAACTAGTTGTGCAGTCCTGCTGAATTTAAGGTTGAGAACTGGCAGCTGCAGAACGGGATCAGTTTGTCCTGGACTTGATACCTCCTCTACAATGACACAAACTATGCTCTAGTACTGCCCCTTTCTCAACACTGACTATTGAACTACAAAAGGGTAGCTTATGTCTGCTTTCCAATGTTGAAGGTAACTGAAGTTATGTGACCAGTATTACATCCCTTGTCCCTACAAAGAGGCAATTTTGACAGCCTTTAGGTGCCCAGTGCTCATTCCAGGACAAGACAAGTCTACCCTACCTGCCCTAGTTGTTTTCCCCCTGTTTGTGAGGACTCCATGTCACATCTCGTGCTTTCCTTCTCACATCAGAATCTCTTTTCTCCATTTCCTTTCTCTATTCAGTTTCATTCCAGACATCCTGTGCTCTAGCACTTATTTATCTCTTTGTCTTAAATTCAGTGACTCAGGATATCAGAACCTTCATGTACTTGACCATATACCAAGTTCTGTTTCCAACCCACCAGAAGGCAGAAGTTCCTTGTGCCCACTCCATTTTCTCCATGTGTCCCCATTAACTGCCCAAAACATGAGAAATCTTCATTTCTCCCATCTGACAATGAAAAGTGGTGTGCATTTCTCCAGGTCTCCTTATGCTCTTCCCCACACTTTCTCAGAACCCTTGTGAACTCATTTTGTCCTCATAAAAGATTTATCTCATTTTTACCTCAGTTCCTGTGTGTACTGATCAGCTGACACTTTTTATTTCTTTATGCTATGGACAGCAAGGCTTTGCTTGCTTGTTTTTCTAGGGGCTGAAGTTTATAGTCAGTTTACAGTTGGTTTTGACTGGGTTTGTTTGAATGTCTGGCATGGACAGAACTGTTTGGGACATTTCCTCTGGGTATCCATCCTCTTGCCTGGAGACTCAGGTATTCAATTCAGAGAGAAACCACGGGGTAAAACAAATAATCAATTGCCATAGATCATGAAAGAATTTAATTTCCTCCCTTATCCTACTCATATTTTCATTTGAAACAAGAAACTTCTGCTCACAGAAGTGGTTGGTCTACTTGCCACAGACATTCCAGCAGTTTCTGACATTGTTTTGTTGATCCAAGGTCATTCATGTCTTGTTCACATTGTCCTCTTTGCCATGGCTCACTACAAATGTTTGCAGTGCAGCTCAGCTCTTGGACAAAACAAGGCCATGATAGTCCCAGGTATCATCTAGACAAATCCATAGTGGTGAAGCAGGTTGAAATTTAGTCCAGGAACTCAATGAGTTAAGGAGAGGTCAAACCCAGCAAGATACAAGGCCAGGCACAGCATCCCTGCAGCATAGCTAGGGCAAGAAACAAGAAGAGGACCTAAACCATTGTCCCATCAAGTCTGAGAAAGTAATTATGAGTAAATTGGGAGCACTGGCTGTGGACTCACCAACATCTATAAAGGCCAAAAATTCATTTAAACAAACTTTTACCTAGAACATTGTTTCATCAATTGCAGGGATCATCAGGCATTTCCTTTCACCAGTTGGTGGTCCTTGTATTTTGTGTTACCTGCATAAAATTGAAATTAATTTTAAGGTTTTTTTTGGGAATAAGTAATAAAATCTCTTGAAAAATCCTTCTGCAGCATTTATGCTCCGATGTGTAAATCTTATTACAATATGAAGATGTATCTCCAAACTAATAATCTAAACAGCCACCAATTATCCCCAGAAAGGTGATTGTTGTCCTGTGTGTTCAAGGCCATGAGTTGCTGCATGACTGTTGCTCTTCTGCATGGAGTGTAGACCCAGAGCTTCTATTTGCAGAAAGGTCTTCCTGAGTGTTTTTTTTGTCTCATCACCTTTCCCACCCCACCCAACACAGTCTATCTCCAGCTTCTTCCTATGAGATTCTAAAATATATTTCCTCTGGCTTCTCCAAATTCTCTCTCCCTCAAACTCCAGCCTGGTCATCAGTATGTCCAGGGCACTAGCAACACTCAGTTTAGCTCCCCAGTCTCTTTCAAACTGGTACTGTTGTTCTGTCAACAGTTCCACTAACCTGTAGTGCTCTAACTTATATTTTCTTCAGCTTAATTACAGTTGCCATCACCTCACCTGAATTCTGATTCCCTCTTGGCGAGTCCTGTGTCCTCTGTTGCTGCTCTTTGTTTCTCACATGCATGCTGTGAATATACACAGAGTGGCTGAGGCTCTCCACACTTTGAGGAGTTGTAGCAATGCAACACATGTACAAGGCAGCTGAGGAAATCTTCTGGATAGGAAAATGTTCCTCATGATACAGCACTGACCTCCTGCCCAACAGGAAAGAACTGCCACCTCTTTCATACCCCTACTTCCCCCTGCTCCATATTATAGAAGCATATATATATATATATATATATACACACATTTTCATTTATAAATAAATTTATAATATAAATTATATATATTGTAGAATTTGCTTTAAATCATGAAATCAGACATAGACATAACGGGGTGAAATTTACTTCACCCAAATTTAGATGTCAAAAATGCAGTCGTATGAAAAGGAAAGCAAAGAATATGATGAAATGTGAGAACTCACAGTCAAAAAGTGAACTTGTCCAGCCCCTAAACCAGCTGAAGTGACACAGCTGTATATTCTTGCAATATGACTCACAAGTTTGGCTCTAACCAATCACAGTTGAAAAATTGAACTTGTGACTTAAAGCTGATTTTTGATTCAATAATTTTGCTCAGATTTGCCTTGGTAGATGTTGCCATGCATCTAAACTAACCCTGCTTGTCTAATTGCTTTTTAGGTCTCACTTAATAATCCATATTCCTGGGAGAAATAAACACCTCCTAAGAGTGTTTCTGTTCTATGCACAGGGTCTGTGCTCCCGAGACAGAGCTGCCCCTTGGAGGAGCTCCCTGGTTGACATCTCTTGCCTCTTGTTTGCTCTGTGAGCAAAGGCTCCTGGAGAACTTCTGTTATGAGAGAGGGGTGGTTTCAGTGAGTGACCACTGAAGAGATTACACCTCGTTCAGAGCTGCTGCTGGTGGTGCTGCCCAGCCCACCTCAGCACTGCCCACCAGTTGCCAGCCCCCAGCACAGCCAAGCCCATTTCCCAGCTTTGAGAAGTCCCCCAAAAGAGCTCCCTTTTCACAGCAATTCCCTTCCCCAGTGTGGACTTACCTGCACTGGAGCTTGTCTCCTCAGTGAAGAAGGTGTTTGAGCTGTTTCAGAGCTCAGCATGGATTTATGAGGGGGAAATCATAACCAACCCAATAGCCTTCTGTAATGAAGTGAATGGCTTGGGGGATGAGGGGAAACTCAATGTGCTTAGAAATTTGTGATCAAGGGCTAAGAGTCCAGCTGCAGGCCAGTCATTACTGGAGTACTCCAAGAGTAAGTATTAGGTACAGTAGTATTTAAACTCTTCGTTAAAACACTTATAATCACAATGTTTCAAAATGACCTTTAAGATCATCAAGCCCAACCATTTTATAACTCTACCAGTGCCACTGCTACACCATATTGTTAAGCACCATTTCTAGACAGCTTTTGAATACATAATAAATAATAGACAGCTTTTAAATACATAAATACATAATTCTGAGTAGCTTCTCAGTCCTCAGTGTGTCCTGGCAGAAGGTTGGCACTGGAGAAACTTGGCAGAGTCCATTTTTGTACCATCTGGACTGCAAAGGAAGGCAACTCATAGACCTGCACCCGTGCTTGTCTCTAGTATTTGTCCCTAAAAGGTTAACAGGCAAAACTTGATGGAGATGACTCCCATGAGAGGTTTTTTTTCTTGGTCATTATGATAACTTTTCAGTTTAAGCAAATTCACCAAATAACATACTTTGCTCTCAGTCTTGGAAGACTAAATGATGAGTTTTGATCTCTGGGATCTGCTGAAAGAGAATGAAAAAGCCCATGTGTTGCACTAAAACACGAGACAGAAGAAACTTGAGGAATCTGGCCCAGGTTCTCTGCATTACCAGGTGAAATGACATGTACAGGCTGATGCCACACTTCCATACAGGCACTTCCAGATGCAGAATATTCACCGAGTGCTTGTATGAGGCTCTCAGGCACTTCTCCAAAAATAATTCATGGCATAAGGAACAAGTAACAGAGATGCAAAATACAAACAACAGTATGGCCCAGGTTACAAGATACCTGCTGAAGACACATTGCAGTCTCTGCTGCAGTGTCTGTACTGCATGTAATATTAACTTTTTTTTTTTTTTAATTGGAAACAAAGATTGAAAACAAATTTTCCACCAGACAATGCAAGGTGGTATATCATGAAAACTGAAATAGTTTCATATACATTCATACTGGACAAAAGAAACATAAAATATCTAACTAGAGATTAAGATACATCCATTTTACAAGTATTCCAAGTTATCAGGGTATTTTAAAAAGTCAATCATAAAAGAAATGAAACATCTGAGTATACAGAGCAGAAGTTAGGTTCCTTTCATGCAGAATAATTTTGTTTCTTCTTCAGCTCAGCTATAATTTTGGTTAGTACTCCTTTCACTTCTTTATTCCTCAGGCTGTAAATCAGAGGGTTTAATGTGGGAATTATGGTTGTGTATATGACAGCTAGGACTTTCTTAGTGTCTTGTGAATTACTGGCTTTGGGCTGTAAGTAAATCAAGGTCCCACTTGCATAATACAACGTTACAACTATAAGGTGTGAGGAACAGGTGGAGAAGATCTTCTGTTTGCTCTCTGCAGAGGAAATTTTCAGTGCTCTGGAGATGATGCAGGCATAAGATGCTAGGATGAGACAAAATGAAGTGAAGATGACCATCACTGTGGCTGCAACAATCTGCTTTTCATACGAAGAGGTGTCAGTGCAGGAGAGCATGACAAGTGGGGGAACATCACAGAAGAAGTAGTTAATCTTCCTGGGCCCACAGAAGGGCAACATGAACACCCAAGCTGTCTGCACCACAGACACAACATTGCCACTGCAGCACGACAGGAGGACCAGGGAGAGACAAGCTCTGCTGTTCATGATGATTGTGTATCTAAGGGGATGGCATATGGCCATGAAACGGTCATAGGCCATGGCTGCCAAAAGGTACCATTCAGTGGCTCCTAAGAAAATCACACAGTAGAGCTGCGTGGCACAGCCCACGTAGGAGATGCTCCTGTCCTCTGACAGGGAGCTTACCAGCATCCTGGGGACAACAACAGATGCTGTGGAAATATCCAGGAAGGACAGGACACGGAGGAAGAATTACATGGGCGTGTGGAGGGTGGGATGCACTGTGACCACGAAGATGAGAAGGTTCCCGATGATGGTGATGGTGTAAATGAAGCAGAATGTGAAGAACAGAAATTGCTGAAGCTGGGGGTTGTTGGACAATCCAGAGAGGACAAATCCAGTCAGCAGCGTGTGGTTTCCTGGTTCTGGGTCCTCTGTTGGCTTCATCTGGCAGGAATCAAATGTCAGAGGGATAGTCACTGCACCAAGATGACAGTGCTTCAGCCAGCTACTCAAGTCTCTTGGGAATCCCTGGAGAGCCACTGGATTGAAGGATATCACTCTAGAGCTGGCTTAGCTGAGCAAAGTCAGGTGGCAAAGGCTGTGCATTCTGAAAGCACCAGAATAGCTCTCTAATATTCCTAGTTTGGGATAGTGACCAAGCTTACAACTGTGAGGAGCTGGCTCTGTTAGGGATGTAGGGCTAATTGTGCTTCCCTCACATACCAGCTCAGTGGTCTCAAGTGGTTTCACAGGCCACTCCTGCACTGAAGAGAAGTCCCAGCTGACAACTAAAACAGCCACACTCCAAAGAAAGAAAAAACAAAACAAAGAAAAACCAATACCCTTTGCTTACAGACAGAAGAAGGAATGATTTTAGGGGAGGATACCCATAGAGAACACTATTCAAGTCTAAACAGTGAAGCCCAGATCAATCTGCTTCATTGTCTCATTACCCACTGAGTGCTGCTCTGTGTGTGATGCTGATGGGACATTCATGCTGTGCTGTGACAGCCCTTTTCCACTGCACACACATGGACCAGCTCAGGGAGAAGGACACATCATCAGAGCCTTACATACAACCCTGTCATGAGTAACTCCCTCCATCCAATTCCTCTTTCTGCTGTAACTTCATTCATACAAAATGCCTTTTTTTTTTTCCTGTGGGTTTTCTAACACAAAAGATCTGGGAGCCATAGATGATTTTCACTTAGAAGCACAAGAAAGACATTCCTGATGTTTTTGGGCATTTAGAAATCTGATGTGTTTAAAAGGAATCTTTCTGGGTCTGTTTCCAGGAAAGCTGCTAGACCTGAAATCTTAGGTTATACCTCACCTACAGCTTCTACTTTATTGACAGCACAAAGAACTTGGAACCTGAGCTCTTTAGGATCCAGGTTGCTGAAGCAGAATCTACCTAATTCTGCTCTTTGATGCCTTAGGAAAATTCCACATTATTAAAGAATGGCAAGAGCAGCTACAGGCTCCAGCAGCCCTAGTTCTGGACCCTCCTACCCAACCATCAGAGCCCAGCCTGGAGCCTATGGGTTTAGGATCCCAGGGACACAGCTGCTGCTAAGATCTCATTTGCAGGCTCAGCCAGCAGTAAAGAAAATATTTCTGAGACTCACAGGACACACAAAAGACACACACAGACATGCAGAAGAAATCAACATGCCCAGCCACACAAACCATCACAGACAATACATGAAGGAGTCAGATTAAAAGTGAGTGCAGACATCTGTGTCTTTTCCTCCTCGGGAGGAGGCAGAGGACAGGCAAAGTCAGGGGGTGATTACTTCAGGCAGACACAAAACATCCCCAGGATTCACAAACACATGCACGTTCCTGGGTCCCCTGAGCACTGTCATGGCCCCTCTGTCTGTCCAGTACCCCTGCACAGATCCTGACCCACCCCACAGGTCCCTGGCTGATCCCATGTGATGCACTAAACATGCAGCACTCACACACCCCACAGGCACCCCAAACTTGCACGTTCTCCCTGGTGACAAGCAGAGACTCTCTTCCCACCAGATGCCCTTGCCTGACCTACTCACTGACTGGTCCAGCTTCACATTTCCTGGTGAATATGGATGCACATTCCATGCACACCCAATACAGACACTTGCCCCTGCTCCCAGTAGTAGAAGAAGGCACAAGAGTTGTGACTTGTGGTTCTGCTCCAGCTGCCAGTACTGAGCCTCTCACTCACCTCACTTCAGGAGCTGGGACCAAATCCACTCACACCGATCCCCCCAGTAGCCTGCACTTGGTCCTTGCAACACATAGACACATGGGTTAGAGTAAGAATATGCAGAGAGAGCAAATTATAAGAAGTTTTAATAATATAGGACAGATTGCAGTGATCAGGCACTGGTCCCAGCCAGACCAGCAGTGACCAGCTTCACTTTCCACCAAATCAGCCTCTTTTAGACTCCTTTTCTATTCCTCTTTGTTCTTCCTGGCTCCCTTTCACCTGACTATCACCTCATCAGCTACACAGTCACACTGACACTGTCCAACAGCCTCAACCCTCAGGTTTGCATCCTTGAGAGCTGCAAAGTCCCAGTTGTCTGTAGTTTCTTGAGAGCTCATTGACTGGGGATGTTTATTCCTGGTTATTGTCTCTTAATTCTAATTGGCTG
Organism: Ceyx cyanopectus; assembly: GCA_013401355.1. Classification (NCBI taxonomy): domain Eukaryota; kingdom Metazoa; phylum Chordata; class Aves; order Coraciiformes; family Alcedinidae; genus Ceyx; species Ceyx cyanopectus. The sequence continues at coordinate 9,540 of VYZU01032512.1, read as the reverse complement.
GGGTTTATATCTCTGTGTTTTTTACTCCCTCCCTTTTTTTAATCATTCCAATCTGGCAAGGTCCCCAGTCAGAAAATCTGATGGAAAAATAAACATCCTCACACTCCACATGGATGCCAAAATGTATCCCCAGCAGCAGGAAATCAGTGTCATGGTTCCTCTCTATTGTAAGTCTCCTGCTGTTGACAGTTCTCAGAAGCATGACTTTGGAACAGATTTTTATAGCTGAGTTGGAATTGGTTTCCAACTTATTTCCAGGAATGTGACTGACCTAACATGCACCTGAATGACTTCATACATCTGTGATTTAAAATCCAGCTACTGACTGTCCTTAAATGCTGCATGGAAAAATGTGTAAAAAATGTTATGACTTCCATGGGATTAATAATGTCACTGGTTCACATTTTAGATATTTCTAGGGCTATAGGCAGTATAACAGTATAAGTTTCCTCATGCTCTAGCTTTTGAACACTGAATTAAATATAACCAAAAGCATAATTTCAGGAAAGTCATTCCTCTGAGCACATATTATGGCTGAGGGAACTAAGCTGTATTTTAACTGCTGAAGATACATATTGTGAGTACCACCTCTACCCTAAAGGTTTCTTAATTTCCTCAAAACTAAGAAATGGTGCTTTTAAAACTTCTTTTGAAGACAGGATTCATTTAGCTACCTTCAGATACGAAGACCTTTCTTTCTGCAACTCTTTATGATCAATGGCTAGGTCTTCTGCAGGGTGTTTAAGACCATGCTCAAGTAGATGTTTTTAATAACATTTTAAATTGAAGTGTTTCTTCCCTTTGACTATAAAGGGAGGCTGAAACAATTGCCCAGATAAACACATTTTTATTGTCAATAACTAATGTGAGTTCTAATGGCAGATGCATGACTGGCTTGTTTTGCACAATCTGCTGTGCAGACAGAGGTTCTTGTTCAGGGACCTTTCTGCAGTCATGGTGAACATGAGTGTTCTATAATCTTCTCTAATCTTCTTCAGAATTATGGCTACATGTTTGTTTTAACCCCTACCCCAGCAGCAGACACTGCACAGCTCCTCACCTACCTCCTCCCCCCACAGTGGGAAGGGAGACAGAACCATAAGGTGGGAATGTGTTTTGGTAAAATCAATTTAAGAGGTAAACAAAAGTTTAATGCACAAATAAACTGAGGAATCCACTCAGTACATTACATCAACTGGGAAGTGTTCAGACATCTCCAGGAAAGCAGGTCTCCATCAAAAATGATGGTTACTTGGGAAGACAAATCCCCGAACTGAACAACTCATCCTTCCTCCTTATTTCTGGTAGTTTTGAATGCTGAGTGTGATGTTATATGGTACAGAATGTCCCTTTGGTCAGCTGGGGTAAGCTGTCCCATCTGTGTCCACTCTTAACTCCTTCTGCACCCCCAGCCTGTCCTCTGGAGGCTCTGAGAAAAAGAAAAGACCTTGATGCTATGCAAGAACTACTCAGCAATATCTAAACCATCCATTTGTCATCAGCACTCTTCATCACAAGCCTGAAACAAAGCCCCATACAAGCAACTCTGATGAAATTTAACTTTATCTGGCCAAACCTGGTACAGTAAAGTAAGCACATCATGTTCTTAGCTTTGTGGAAACCAGGTGTGTGCATGCTGAAGGCAGCTGTCACAAAACTTTCCTATATTGGCAGTAATTTACTATTTTTAACAGTCACCCTGCCATAGAATGTGCTTAGCTGCATGAAGCTTGGAAAATATGTTTGGGGTAACATGCTGGTAATATTCAGTCTAAGAAATTAAATTAATAATGTTATCTTCAGAATTAGTCACAGTGTTTATCCTAACCACCCTCCCCACACTTTCCTGGCCAGAATTTGACATATAAACCACTGCTACTGATTAAAATGGAATGTTTAAAAAATGAGGGAAGAATTCACCCCTTGCACTTGGCTTTTTAGAAATACCTATAAATACATCTGATGAGGACAACTGAAACTCCACAAAACTGAGAGGCAACAACATTTCAAGTGTGGAATTTATGTCCTTTAAATCTTCCTGTCCTCTCTCAGGAAATGCAAGTTCTGAAGATGGGATTTCAAATTTTCATCTCTTTTTCAGGTATCTACAAAAAAAATATAAGTCCATAATGCAGTACAACAGAGAAGGTTTAAGAATGAAGAACTTTTATTTTCTTTCTTTCTTTCTTTCTTTCTTTCTTTCTTTCTTTCTTTCTTTCTTTCTTTCTTTCTTTCTTTTCTGGATTTTTCTCACCACATTTTGGTTATTTGAATCAAATCAGATAAATTCCACTTGTAATATTCAGGGGAAATGGAGAAAGGACTGTCATAAGGCCAGATGAAAAAAAG
>VYZU01032510.1:12736-25293 GCA_013401355.1 Ceyx cyanopectus | reverse complement strand
TTTTCAGAAATAAAGCCACATTTATATAAAATACATTGCGGGGGGTTTTCTACTATTCCCATTTTTTAAGAAATATGATTGTAAACCATTTACAATGCAACTTCTAAAAAAAAGTGCCATATAGATAGCCTATTTAAAATATGTTCCTACAGGCAAGATTTCACAGATTTGTTTCCCATTTAGGTTAATACAAGTTTTCACTGTGTACACCCAAAAAAAAAAGTGCACTGGTTATGACTCTCATTGCATATATGAATACATCTATAGCAGAGGGACAAAGGTGGTTTGAGTTAGTAGTTTTTTTGTGGTAAATTGCTAAACAACAAAATGATGTTGTACTATACTTCTCTCATCTTTGTGATAATTGCTTCTGTTTTATGCTAGTACATTAGTACAGAGAAACAACATGCTAACTTGTAATAGATACAGACTAAAAATAAAGTGCCAAAAATGAATTTGCTTAAATCTTAAAACAGTATTAAGCATAGTAGAATCATTATATTTTAAACGTTTTTTTCAAACACCAGAACAGTGTGTTCTTGATGTAAGATTATTTTTTTTTTAACCACAATAAGTAGGTTGTAGGCTTTGCCTTGGAGATACCATATGGAAAGTACTAATTTAATGGGAAATTATAAGTTAGCAATTGTATTTATGCTTCATGAGTCACAATGCACAATAACACGTCAATAATTTACTAAACCACAATATGCATATATGTATATTCACTCATATATGTGCATATATAAAATTTTTGTTACCTAACTTTTGCTACGATTTTGACAGAAACAGGTGTTGGGTTTTTTGTGTGTCTGTGTGTAAGAAACAACACTCTGAACACATCAAGCCAACTACCGAGGGGTTGGTTTTGGTGTTCACAAGGAATAGCTGTATTTATTTATGTAATATTTACCATGGAGAGTATATATAATCTCTAGCTACTCTTGTTCATTGTGAAGATTAGAAATACTTCCTAAAAACAGCCATTGGGACATATTTTTTTTAGGAAAAGTCTTACATGCAGAGATGTCAGAAGGCAGATCTGAGTTTTTTGCTGCTATTTCTTGATAAGCTGAAATAGACATACCCCATTTAGAAAGCTAGAGCAAAATATGCCAGTGCAGCCATTTGACTGTATTGATTAAAATTCATTCATGGTTTATGATGAAGTGTTATATCCTTTCCCTACAAGTCAAGAACAACAATATTGTGTTTACTTTGTCTTGAGTGAATGATTTACTGTAATCAAAGTCCTTATTTTAGTCTTCTGGAAAATGAAGTGTAGACATTATCAAGTTAAGGAGAGGCTTTTTGTTTTCTAGGAAGAAGTAACTTATTGCTGAAGGGACCTCTCTATGCCTGGGATCCAAGGCATAATGATAGGTGATAAAATTTGTGAGAGATGGAGGCTCTTCAGTGAAGCTTCATGATGAATCACTAATAAAATGCAATTAGCTTCCCCTTCAGCCATCACTCAGAAAATGGTAATCATGACAGTTTAGAGAGCATCACAACTGGATCTACCTCAGTGGCAAGAGATAAAATGATGCTGTGACTTCACTGCTGAAGTCACAAAGGACAGGAACATAACTGAGTGAATTTTAATTTTAGTAAAGGCTCTCTTCAATGAATATGTAGAGCAGAAATCAATGGATTATGAAACCTTAGAACAAAATTAAATCATCATGTGGTGAGTGGGAATAGCACAGTGAGGGGCACCAGTAAAGAGGTGACTTGCTAGCTAGAGGCAGCAGCATTGTGATCAGAAGCAATACCACAGCTAGCTACAGCAGCCAGGAGTAGCAGCAAGGTGAGAGGGAGTGGTTCATCAGTGGGCTTATTAGAAGTTAGAAACTGTGCTAAGATGACATCATGGTACCTCTGCATGCACAGGCATCATTTTATGATAAAAGATGTATGAGAATCTGTCTGCATGCATGCTAGAGTAGTATTGAGTACTGAAAAAAAAAAGCTGAGTCACATATATCGAAAAGGCACAACCTGGAGAAATATCTTTCAATGCAGATAAACATGAAGTGATAAAGGGAAAAAACAAATGGCACCAACTTATGAAATGATTGTCTTTGAGCTTATGGTTTCTGTTCTGGAGCAAAATCGTGGAATTATGACAGATAGTTTAGCATGCAGTTCTAGGAATGCAAACGAAAAGCTAGCAGTTGTTAGCTGAAGAGCAGACAAACAAAGCAGAAGTTCTCGCCCTCCTGAAGGCATCTGCTTACAGTCACTGATGGGAGTCAGGATCTCGAGCTGGATGGGCTCTTAGTGTGAACCAGCATGGCTGTTGTTCTGTTTTCATATGCTCACAGCTGAGCAAGAAAATAAAATCAATGGTCTGATGAGCTACTGTTCTGCAGGGCTGTGCTTTCCTAAGCCATAATCGCTACCTTGATTTACTGCTGATTTGTTTCTCCCAAATCGATGCAGTGTCACTTTTAATGCCATTGGTTTTATCTGTATACATGTGAATTTGGCAAGAAAGTAACTTAAGGCGATCACAAAATTGTAGCTCCCTGGCTGGCTGGTGTCCTTGGTATCTGCAACATCTGAGAGAAGTGCTACAGAAGTATTCCATTTTAGAGGTGTTTATCCAAGTACGTGTTAAAAGCTAGTAGCTTTTCTTTCCAATGACTGAAATAGTGTTAGGTAACAAAGTTATGAATGCTAATCTAATTTATGTATTGTAAAATCAAACTGAACTCTTGATCTTTTTAGCAACTACCTTACTTGAAACTCTGTGCCTTTACTGAGAATACATTTTGATAACACAGGAGCACAGTGTCTAGACAGGAAATTTGCTAATTTTCTTTTGCATAAATTGTTACCGTATTCATAAAAATCTAGACTGAGAGGCAATACATTGTGGTCTAAAACCAATTCAGTGAGAATCAATATTAATAGTAATTGGCTTTGCTGATTTACATTTTAAGTGTAGTCACTTTTATATACTCCTTGACATGTCTGAAGAAGTGAGTTCAGGGGAAGTGTAGACTTAATGGCATCTTATTCTGTCCCTACCTGTTTTCATGAAACTTTCTGGATCTTATTATTTTTGATTCCCCTAACACTTTGTTAAGTTTGCTTACATTTATGCAGTAGGCCCAAAAGTTACCAGGAATAGAAGGGAAAATAGATTTTGGCAGAATTCTGTATAAGCTTCTTTACTTGAGAAAACCAGGCTAAAAAGCAGAAACATTTTCTTAGATTGCCTCATTCCGAATGACCTTCTGAAACAGAGATTATTCCTTAAAAATATGGCACATAATATAGAAAAATTGTTCTTCTATTAATATTATTTCATTTGCATTTGTTAGATAGAATTTATCCTAAAGAATAGCCCCTTGGAGAGCATGGTGGCATCAACTGTTAGTATAATACAGTGAGAACCTCATTTAATGGAAAGAGAAACATGACTCTCCGCAGCTGTCTAGATCATATCAATAAAAATGAGATTTCAGGGGTGAAATCCTTGGACTGCTGATATAACTAGCAAAATTACTGGAGGTTTTTAGTAGGTCCAGGATTTCACTATGGGAGTGTTGTCTGTCTTTGATTTACAAATAAATCACAAAGCATTCCCATTCATTTTTGAGTTGACTGCTCCTTAGTATTTATGGACAAGATTAGGGTAGACATTTTCTGTACTTTCTGCCTACAAAGTGCCTAAAGTGAGCTTTTTATTTCAGTAGCTCACTGTCCATTTTTTATGGTATGTGACTAGCCATCTTTTCTTCACTGGATAGTTGTTTCTTCTTAACAAGAGAAAAATAATAAATGAATAGTAAGTAATCTACTTCTGATAGGAGTCAGAAAAGGGAAAGAAAAGGGAAAAATTAGGATTCTATGAAAAGCAGCTATTTCACAGAATCACAGAATGTTAGGGATTGGAAGGGACCTAGAAGATCATCTAGTCCAACCCCCTGCCAGAGCAGGATCACCTACACTAAGTCACAATTTTAATTTGAGCTTTCCTTATTCACAAAACTTATTTCCTTTACCTGATTACTTCTGAAAATAAGTATGAAATACTTTCCCTGTGTTGTATTTTATTACATCTGTTGGTCTGTGGCCTTCAATTTTGCTGCTTAAAATTGTCTTTTATTCATCTTTATGGGCTCACACACCTTTGCTGTTATTACTTTATGTACTTGTAATGTCTATGGACTCACATTGTATGCAATCTCAATTTATCATTATCATTTGCTCTTTTAAGTGTGATAGATTATTGAAAATGTAGAAGATAACGTCTACACAGGAAAGATGTATCTTATCTCTAAACTGAACTTTTTTGTTGCTCATAAGGCTCAAATAATACATTTTTGATAATTCTGTATTTAATAAATGTCTGAAGGTAACATTTTAATTTTACATGCCAGTGGCATTTTCTGGCAGCCAGATAATGAAACAGATAACAAAAATAAGATTTTATTTTCAAGGAATGGTAGATAAGTAAAAATAACATCTGACTGCCAGCAATGTCTCTTCAGATAGTTATACACATTATACTCTGTCTGGATTATTGTGCTAAAAACACTGGCTTTACTGAGCCCCTGGGGAGACCCCCCAGTGCTTCAACACAGTGTTGTTGCCTCTGGTATCACACAGAGGACGTCAGATACATGTCACCTCCCCCCTGCAATTGTGCTAACAGCAGCAGCACATTTTGTACCCTCAACTGGTTTACAGTCGTTTTCAAATCATGTCAGAAGGAGCTACAAAGGTTCAACAATAGGTGAGGGAGAAAAGGGAAAACGATGATAGTGAGTCCTGCCACACAAGCCAGCAAAGCAGGGCACACACCCGCTGCACCACCTCCTCACGCGTGGCCTCAGGAAGGCAGATTCCCCGTTCCAGTGTCTCCAGCCATGACCTCCCATCAGCAGCCCCTGAGGGAAAGCCTGCAACCATGAACATGGCTCTCTGTGGAAAATATGAGTAAAATATGCCTGCTGCATGAGAGGAAAAAAAAAAAAGTGACAATTAAAAAGAAAAAAAATTGGAATGAATATAAATATCATCAAATGACCTTAGCTGTTTTTGAAGCCAGCCAACTGCATGTCACTGTCTATGTGGTGATAACAAGAGCAGTGGTTTTGTGGTTGTAGCACTGGAAGTGAGGATGCCTTCCTTATCTGCTCTGCTGAACTGCAGTCAGTGAGTTTATGCACATTTCTTCTCATTCTATCTGTAAAATTAAGACAGCGATATTACCCTGTCATGGACTGGGGATTACAACAGTTATGTTCAGTCCTGTCTGGGAGTTCCTGGGAAGAAAGTGGTGAATCATAGAATGTTAGGGGTTGGAAGGGACCTAGAAGATCATCTAGTCCAACCCCCCTGCCTGAGCAGGATCACCTAGACTGTCACCCAGGAACACATCCACGTGGGTTTTGAATGTCTTCAGAGACAGGGCAGCCCATTCCAGAGCTCTGTCACCCTCACTGGGAAAGTTTTTTCTTGTGTTTACCCTAAACCTCTTGTGCTCCAACTTACTCCCATTGCCTCTTGTCCTGTCACTGGATGACATTGACAAGAGTCTGGCTCCTTCCTCCCTACTCTTGCCCTTAACATATTGATAGACATAGATGAGGTCCCCCCTCAGTCTCCTCCAGGCTAAAGAGCCCCAGCTCTCTCAGCCTCTCCTCATAAGGGAGATGCTTCACTCCATTAATTATCTTGGTGGCCATGTGCTGGACTCTCTCCAGTAGTTCTCTGTCCTTCTTGAACTGGCGTGTCCAAAACTGGACACAGTATTCCAGGTGGGGCCTCACCAGTGCAGAGTAGAGGGGGAGGAGAACCTCCCTTGACCTGCTGGCCACACTCTTCTTAATGCATCCCAGGATCCATTGGCCTTCTTGGCTACAAGGGTGCATCATTGACTTATGGTCATCCTCATGTCCACCAGGACCCCCAGGTCTTTTTCCTCAGAGCTGCTCTCAAACAGATCAGCCCCCAGCCTATAAAGAAGTGGGGCCTTGGCAGTGCTTGCAGAAATGCCTCAGCCTGGGGACTTGGCTGCTTCCCTGGTGACTGCTGAGTACATCCCCACCAGAGGTACAGCCCCTCTCAGGTGGGTTTCCCCCTTAATCTCAGTGTTTACACAAGCCTGGTACCAAGCCTGCCACCACAAGCTGGGAAGAGACACCTCATAGCTCTTTCTCCATAGTGGGTGCTGCTGAGAGGCTCACCTCCATCCAAAACCCAGGAATGCTGCTGCTGGTCAGGAGGACATTATGGCTCTGCACCAGTTCTGTTCAAAATGTCTCCTGTGACTGCTGACTCCCTTTTGTCTCTGGCTTCTTGGAGACTGTCATTTAGCCAGTTCTGCATCCATTAAACACGTGCATTGCTGATATAAAATAGTGCAAGTATTTTACTGAATGTTGTGTGGTACTAAGCCTTGCAAGTGTTTATTACCTCTACAAAGTTACCCTTACCAGCTAACCCTGTCATCTCATCAAAGAATTTTCAGCAAGTCCTGTTTCCAGGAAACTGCAGCAGTTATACATCTAGGCAGTTCTGAAAACATGCCAGGTATCTATCTGAATCTTTGTTTAACACATATCTATAAAAATTGTCTTTCAGTCTCCTATTATAGCAGACCTTCAGTTCTATGAGGAGTATTTTTGATATTTTTATTGCTGATTATGAAGACCTCTAAGAATCCAATACTTGAAAACAAAACGAACCTATTATTTCAGTGCATCAACATTGTATAATCACTATTTTTAATTGCAGATAATGTGCTGGAAGATGTGTTTTAGAAATGTATTGTGTTCTATTTATACAATTTTTAAAACTGCTGAGGTAACTAATACAAAATAAAATAAGATGAAAAAATTCCCAACCTTAAAACCCCAAAATCCTCCTACTAAAACCCCAGCCTTATATAATTTTTAGCAAGTGGTTTGGAACTGCCTAAAATTACTGGTTATGTGGGTTGACTCTGAACAAATCAGAAGGAAGGATTAATTCTAAAATACATGTGAAATAAACCCACAAAACCAAACAGCTAAGAGAAATGTAAAAAAGCTGGAGTTTATGAAGTTCATGATGTAGGTCAGAGTGGATTAAACCATCATCTTCAAGCTATTTAACCACAAATAACCTGAACTTGGCATTAGTAAAGTAACCCTTTAAGTTATGCTTAGCATCTTGCCACTCCTGAACTATTTCTTTAATTGCCATTCAATGACTGATGTGTTACGAGTGTGTTTGCAAAATGTATTTTTCAGCCTTGCTAGGCCAGACCACAAAACAAAAATACAAAAAAGAAGAAAAGAGTTCAGAACTGCAACATTGAAACCCACTGTTCAGCCTTGTCTTCATGGTCTCTAAAACCTTCAGATTCCTCACCTTTTAAAGTCCTTCAGAAATTGCAGTACAGCTGCAGAAGTATCTGATGGATTCAGCAGTGTGATAGGAAGACATTTGAGACACAGAAAATGCATGTGAGACCTTCCATTTAAGAACATAAGAAACATAAGGCAGTGTTCAAAGACAACTGTACTTTTAACTGTATTCCTTTCTTCTAAAACAAAGCACTCCTAGACCTTAGACTTCTGTGTAATATCTTTGTATAAACATAACTGGAGGATGCAAGAGGCGTTTTCCTTCACAGCCTGAAGTGGTCTAAACTCAGATTTCTCAGCTTCTAGAGTATTTCTATTGAGAAAAATTGAGGCGAGGAAAAGCAAGATTGTACAGCCTGATGATTAAGGACTCTCACTGATGCTAGGTCTCATCCTTCCTGCCATCATCTCTTAGGAAGCTGATATTAAACAGTTATTGCATAAAATGTAGAAAGGGACCTTGAAACAGGATTGGGACCAATAGCAATCTCACTTCCTCTCTGGCTGTGTCTGAAAAGAGATGAGTGAGCTCTGTAAAAGAAAGGATTTCTTTGCCTCATCTGGCAGGCCTGAATGTGCATTTCTTAACAGGGAACAAAACACCTAAATGTTAAAACTGTTCTGTATTAATAGAAAATCCAGCCTCCTGTGTATTTCATGCATGCACACTCCTGGTTTTTTTGTTAAGCAAATAGCATACTTTGTAATAGCATTTTCCTGAGAATAAGTTCTCTTTCAGTCCCTAGGTTTTTAAAAAGGATGGAAAATGTTTCTTGTGTTGAAAACCTCTTCTAGTGAAAAGAATTCTTACCGGGCTTTGCAACAAACAGGTTCCCCATTGTAGCACTAAATGTGCTTATTTTGTGTGTGATTTTCCCCTGCACAAATGCCCATCTTCCCTGTAACAGCTTATAGTTCTCTCCAAGTGTATTTATACACTTTATGTCCAAATACCTCCCGGGGATTCCATCATGCAAGACTTTTCAACATAATTTTAGCATAACCTGGAGTTCTAGGTTTTCCTATAGAGATGCTGAACCAGATGATTTGGAAGAATGTGATTGATAAAAGGGGTTTGCAGCTACTTAAATGAAGTGTTTATAAATCTGACTTTTCATTGCTGCTTTCCCTTTTTGTTGCCTGAGATCTCATTTGGAAAAGTCACTTTTTTGCCAAGTAAAATTTCTTCGTTAATTTTTTTTTACAGAGCTTCTAGATGTATTTAAACCATATGGGTACTGTGGATGAAAGATGTCAGGTTTGCAGCCAATTAGTTTTAATGCCTGCAAGTACAACTCCTTTTTAATTTTCTTTATACATTTCAGACTCTGCAAATTCCCATAGGGAGGACAAATCTACTTCAATCAATAGATACAAAACAGTAAAAAAAACCTGCTGCTATTCCATCAGTTTCATTCTTTCCTTAGGGGACTTGAGTGTCCAGACAAGTAGATTTTCACCATTGAGTTCAGTCCATACCTAAACATTTCTAAACAGTTCTGATACGTCTTTCATTTTATTTTTCACCTTTTTCTTGTTTCTCTGTTTGTTCTTTGTAATAGCTCAAAACACTCCTTTCTGACAAGGCATTTTTAAACTTACATCTTTCTCACTATGCACTGGGTTTGGACTCTATTCTTCCTTTAGTTTGCTGGTGGCAGCTTGAGCCTAAAAGCCTCAAGCTTTTCCTAGAAATCTCTTCCTCTAGCTTACCTTATGTTGATGATTTCCATCCTTTGGCAACTCATTCCTATCTCAGTGGAGACTATATTGCAGGAGAATTACTAAATAACCACATAAAGGAAGCATCTGATTGGTCAATATTAGGATTTGACAACAGTAGGTTTTCTTTTTTTCACTTACTGTCTCCTTTTTCAAGTGTCCATCATAATTTGTTTACCATTAGTTGGCTAATTTAGGGCTTAATTGTGCTTGAATGGAGATTTTGGACAAAGAAGAGCTGTGAGTGTTAATACAATTCAGAGAGAATCAATACATACTCATTTCTGTGGTGTATGCTCTCAAGCCTTTCTGACCTACCTGTGATGTTCTCCTCTAATTCTTCTGGAAGAAGTGACAGTGGCCATTACTTTAAATGATTCCCACCTCATTAGTCTTAATTTGAAGGAGTAGGGAATGAATATTCATACTTATAATTACTTTTGTGGCACAAGGGAGGCAGAGCTGTAAAAATTAAACACTTTTGTAATAATGCATATTGTTATCTTCGTCTAGTTACATGTATTTAACATCTGGATGCTAACATGGAATTCTAGAGTAGTAGAGGTTGGAATGGATCTCTGGAGATCATCAAGACCAGCTCCCCTGCCAGAGCAGGAGCACACAGGGCAGGCCACACAGGAACAGATCCAGATGGGTCTTGAAAGTCTCCAGAGAAGCAGACTCCACAACCTCTTACAGCAGCCTGTTCCNTTAATACAATTCAGAGAGAATCAATACATACTCATTTCTGTGGTGTATGCTCTCAAGCCTTTCTGACCTACCTGTGATGTTCTCCTCTAATTCTTCTGGAAGAAGTGACAGTGGCCATTACTTTAAATGATTCCCACCTCATTAGTCTTAATTTGAAGGAGTAGGGAATGAATATTCATACTTATAATTACTTTTGTGGCACAAGGGAGGCAGAGCTGTAAAAATTAAACACTTTTGTAATAATGCATATTGTTATCTTCGTCTAGTTACATGTATTTAACATCTGGATGCTAACATGGAATTCTAGAGTAGTAGAGGTTGGAATGGATCTCTGGAGATCATCAAGACCAGCTCCCCTGCCAGAGCAGGAGCACACAGGGCAGGCCACACAGGAACAGATCCAGATGGGTCTTGAAAGTCTCCAGAGAAGCAGACTCCACAACCTCTTACAGCAGCCTGTTCCACTGCTTTATCATCCTCAGAGGAAAGAATTTTTTTCTCATTTTGATGTGGAACTTGCTGTGTTCCAGTTTGCAGCCGTTGCTCCTTGTCCTGTCATAGGGTACCAATGAAAAGAGACTGGCCCTTTCTGCTTGACACCCACCCTTCCGATATTTATCATTAATAAGGTCCCCTCTCAGTCTTTTCTCCAGGCAAAACAGCACCAGGGCCCTCAGTCTTCCCTCATAAGAGAGATGTTCCAGTCCCTTAATCATCTTTGTAGCTCTCTGTTGGACTCTCTCTGGTATTTCCATATCTCTTGACACAATACTACAGCTGAGGTCTCACCAGGGCATAGTAGAGGGGGAAGAGAACTTCATTTGACCTGAGAGACACACTCTTATATGTGCTGAACATTTGTAATACATGGTACAGAACCTGTGTAAAAAAAAGATGCAAATCATCCCAATGCTGTTTGAATTTTGTTGAAATGTGTTTAAACTAAAACAAACAAAGAGGCCTTACATACATATACCTTAACAGTGGAACAAATGATTTTCCTACAAAACATGGTTTACTGGTTACAGATTGTCCTTTTGTACAACTGGAGGGCAATAGTTCTCATTAGTTCTAGAGAGCAGAGCAACCCTTTTCAAAAAACATAATAAACATATCTTCCAGGGACAAATATTTGCTTCAGAAATAAAAATGAATATTAGGATATTAGTCTACTGGCAAGCTAAATATCTGAAAGAAAAATCAATCCAGCTCAAAATAGCAAACAAGATTTCTCTAAATTATCAGGAAAGAAGAAATTGTTTATTTGGGTGAATAGATATTGAAAAAAAAGAATGAATCCTATGGCTGAATGAACTGTATTTTGATTTACATTTAAGAGCCTGTTGCATCTTCATTGTGTGCCTTCACATCACGTCTTCATGAGAATCTGAAAGATAACATACAGAAACTCTTTTTTATTAAGACATACTGTCTGAAAATAATTTAGAAAGGCCTGAAAGGAAGAATATATCTCTATGCTCTGTGCAGTTGTTAATCGTTGAGAGGGGGAAGATGAATGAAGCAAAACAAAGATATATTTTCTGAAGATGTTAAATCAGTAGTGTGCAAGAGGGGCAATTAGTAGTATTTTCCTAAGAGCAATTTAGCTGTAATTGCTGCTGTATGCTATTTTTGTTACATGCCTGAGCTGTCTCTAAAGCAATTTTAAGAGAGCTTATATTCTGTTAGCCTGCATATTTGAAACCAAGGTAGAAAAAGGAAAAAGACTAGCCTGTTACAGGCATACTGCTCTAAACATTCATGTGCTATTAATAGATTAAGTGGGCAGGAATTTCCTACCCACTGTACTTTTTCTCTATTTTATTGCTTCTCATGGTTAACTTGTATTTTATGACATTTCACAATATATCCTCCCAGTAACAGGAAAATATTATTTATTTTTCTTTTTAGAAAGAATTAGCGTTGACTTATGTGCAAATTTATCAAAATTTCGCCCTTGTCTCCATACTCTAGGGCCTTTATCACACTCAATACCATTCTGTTGAGTTTAAACTCCATCTTTTCTTTTGTTGCAATGAAAGCTCTGTACTCAGACTGTGTGAGGTTTTTAAAGAAGGCTCATTCCTTTGCTCTTCCATGTGCCAATTTGCAGCTGGAGCTAGTTGACTGAAAGATCGATGCCATTATATGCAGAATATTATACCACAGACATTAAGGCTTAAAGTCATATCTTCTGCATGGACAGGAATTAATAATGGTCTTCTCCTTTACTAAATTCACTTCCACTAGTCCTGTTATTGCTTGATCATGTTATATCAGCATTGCTGCTCATACCAATGAACACTTTCTTTTTCCAGTGGCTATATACATTTGATAACCATTTGTACCTCTCCATTCTGAGTCACCAAAAAGATTAGGAGATTATTGGTAGGATTCAAATTACCTGGTTTTTTTCTTTCTTTTCAGAAAGATGTGACTGGTTTGATGGTCACCCATCAAAACCTATGTAATGTTGAAGTACCTCCTGTGTTATGAATTCATAAAGCTACTGTACTGTCAGTGCTGCTCAAATCTAGTCTGCCTGTCTTCTTATTGAGGTTATTGGTTGCATAAGGAATGACCAGTGTTTGAGACTGAGGATAGTACAAGGTCAAGTTTTTCTAAGTATAGCTATTATTTCCTTAACTGGGATAGGTCTAAATTCAAAATATTAGAACCTCTGTGTTGATAAATGTGTTGAAAAATTAGTGACTTCAGTCTAGACCATCAAAAACCATAGGCACTTAAATGGGA
>VYZU01032508.1:50550-75702 GCA_013401355.1 Ceyx cyanopectus | reverse complement strand
GAAAAAACCCAACAAATGTATTGAACATATAAAATAACTGTACACCTTTCTGCTCATTTGTCTTAATGATTTGGAATGGGCGAAGAGCAGCATGTAAGAATTCACTTGTGCAGGTGACCAATCCTTTAGAATAGACTACAACCAAACTGAGAAACAGTCATCTTTTGATAGAAACTGAAAAATAAGTTCATGTAATTCCTGAATATGCCTTTTTTTTTTTCATCTTCTAGTTTCCGAAACACTTTTCCTAGAACAAGGTATTCTATAAGCATGCTAAAAACTGCACAAACACATCAGCAACCAATGGAAATGAGTGAAGTACAGCAAGAAACTGATTTGCAGCACAAGACAAGAAGGAAATAGGGATTTTTGAACTGCAGCTTTAAAAGTCTGTTAGAATAGTTTTCCAATTACTGCCATATATGAAAAAAAAGTTCTCAAGCTTCGTCTAGAAGACCAGAATAATGCTGGATGCCTGACAAATCATTTCAGGTTATAAAAACATGCTATTTCTGACATTTTTCTTGTTGGTCAGAACCAAGAGATTGCCTCAGACTTCTAGCCACGGCTTTGCAATAGGCATAAATGTTGAAAGAAGGTTTTAAGAAATATCTTACCACCTGACAGTAATTTCTTTCTGACTCTATTATGATGAAGCAGAGTGTGAAGCTGTACTGGAACTTACACCCACAGAAAACTTTAAAGATGAGAAAATGCTTCTGGAGATGGACATTTGACCACATGACGTATGGGACCAGGGTTGTTTGGATGTTTTTGTAATTTTGCATATTTAAAAGAGTCTGTCCTGGGAAAGTGCAGGTGCTCCTTAGGCCAGCGTGCTTTCAAACCTCACCTACAGGATTTACAATGGATACAGTTCAGAACCACAAACCTCAACATATATGCTGTATGGCACCGCCAAGACCACGTCTGTAAAAAGGCATATCTCAGCCTGCCCTTGCAGTTCCTGTCTAGTGCACTGAAAAACTTACAAGAACAGCACCAGACAAGACACAGACTCACACATATATATATATATATGCTGATAAACACACTGTATTTGACCAGCTCAGAGCGAGGAAGCCTGATCCCTTCTACTGATACTATTTCCCGACCAGCTCTCTCAGACAGACAAGGAGTGAACAACCATTATCAGGGGACAGACCATCTGAAGAGTAACACGCTCCAGGGCGTTGTCTTACTAATAGTCAAAATAAAAAGCTGGCCTAGACAAGTCTACAGAGGCAGCAGAACTCTAGCAGAAAAACCCCTAGACCTAAGATGTTGATAATAAGCAAACTGCAATATCTTCTAATTCCTGTTGTGCACATCCAGGTCTGGAAATGGATAACATCTCTTTCGGACTCTGCCTCCTGCCCCTTATTTCTGTTATACATTATTACATACAGAGATATGGTATGCATACATCAGAAACAACATGATTTTACAATTATAAATTATAGACGTTTGGTAAGCCAGTGATTTCAACCATTGTTCCAACATTACCAAATAGTTATTCATTAACATATGAATTGAAACTACATAAGATTTTTATGGTGGAAGTTTACAGCCAAAAAGCAAACCAGAGCAGTCTCATTCCTTTAATGTTATTTAGAGCACACTTGAAATACTTCATGAATTACAGTGGGTTCTGCGGGAAAGAGGGAAGTACTAAAGTGTAGGCATGACATGAGAGACAAGACATATGTATTGGCAAGATGTTCCAGGTGCTAAGTATCATGAAAGAAACAGACTTGCAAGAAGGGGGAAAACTGATAAATCATCCCCATGAAAAGTCATGATGAAATCGCATTAGCAAGCGGGAATACATCATGTGTATTTGTGCAAAGCCCTACCTACCCAGGAGCAGCTTTGTGCCATCTCCTGCATGGGAGAGGGACGTGTTGTTGCATATACCACCTACTGAACATAATTGAATGGTCGCAGTTTTCAAAGGCCATCCATAGGAAAGCACTTCGTATAGATTGCATGAGGCCGTATCTTTGATCGGCTATCTCCATTCTGTCTTAAAAGGGAAAGCCAGTTGCATTTATTTATACTTGACCAGAGGCAGCTCTTAAGATCATGAAGAAAACAACCCTTGCTCATCCTTCCAGAACCCACCGAGAGCTGTGCACGGGTGCACAAACACTTGCAGACACGTAGTTTGAAAAGAGGGAGAAAGACAATTGATTTCCTGCAAGCTTAACGTCCTGTTGTTTTTCCGAGGTGACCTACAGAATTATCACAATCCCAGATGCTTACAGGGGGAAAGAGAAACTATAGTCACTGCTCACAGAATGCGACAGTCGACTGACTGCCTGAGCACATAATTCTCAACACAAACTCAATGCTTCACTCCTTTTTCCATAGGAGCTCTCTGTTTCAAATCCTGGAACGGCAAGCAGTAGGACATGAAGAAGGATACATTTAAGTTTCCAGCCACTTCAAGTGTGTATGAGGCAGTGAACTTACAGAAAGTATTTTTAGACTTCCTGAAATCAACTGTTCTCCTGGTGTTGCTCAATATGATGCAGAGTTGTCTGAATTATGCAGTTGTGCTAACACGCTCTAATTTTAAAGTTTCACTTCTGTGTTTTCCATAAAATAAATACTGTCAAATTTGCTCATGCAAGAAGTTGAATCACAAGTGATTAAGGGTCATCTAAGCTAAACCATATTGTGTAAATGCTTATTAAATTAGACTTACAAAAAGTAATTTGTTTTATCTACAGAAGATAATTGTGTAAACTGAACAAAACACTGCTAATGATTGGGTGTGTTTAAAAAAAGAAAGAGGTGGCTAAATTCTGCACAGGAGTTTTTGACATTGCAGAATCACACCAGCCTAAGATTAGTCTTGTTTGGAGACAACACACATCTGTTAAAAAAAAAAAAAAAGAAAATTCTCCCTCAACTTTATAGATCCTGCAAGATGCAACAGTTGAACTCTACTAATTGTCCTATTTTGTATTATGGTTCTGGAAGCATTAAACAGTTGAACTATTTGAAGAGAAGGAGGAGTCAAGAAACAAGGTGACTATTTGCATCATCAAGGCATCTCAAGCTATAACTTGATCCTTTCTTGGACATTTATCAGTGCATGTATGACAAACCAGACAGAAGTACTCCAATACAAGATGTTCTTGCAAGAAATAACCATGGACAGGGAACAACCTAATTATCCAGCAGAATTGAGTAACAAATCACTATTTGATGCAGCTCCAGACTATACACCATTATAATAAATACTGTCATTAACCATGATTATGCATTATCTCTAATGAAGAAGTTTAAAATGAAGGAGCTTGCAAATTAGCTGTGTCCCACATCTTGGAGACAACAAAGCAATCTTAGAAGTCTTCTGCTACCAATTTACAAGAATGTGTGATTAAGACTGGTCCAGTAAGGTGCTGATGACACTTCTTTCATTAAGAAAACAAAAGATGCCATCAAGATGTGAAGCTGTGATTTTAAACTACTACTGATGTGTGTCTTTTGGACCATGACTGCTCTTGGTGTACTTAACACTGCAACTGTCATTTACAGAAGAAATTGATTGCCACTTTTAGTGACTGCCTCAATTCATCATCCCCTTATTACTACCATTATTAATATAATACTAAGTTATAAAAAAAGAGATCATGCTCTAACTATTCAGAAGAAAAAAAAAATTCAGACAAAAGCTGACGTAATTGCCTTTGATTCAGGGCTCAGTTGAAATTGCAATGCAAGAAGTATTAGAGAGTTACAAAGTTAAGGATCCTCTTGTTGGTAAGCACACAGTAAGACACATACAGTAAGATAAATGGTATTGGACTTTTTAGAACCCCTATCCCCTTCTGTGCACCACAATCAACAGCTCCACATATGGGTTTTCCAAAAAGGAGTTTTACTAAACTGAACAAGTTTCAGACATTATAGACGGCTGTTCACTGGACAACGCATATGCAAAAACATTCAAGCAACTGTTTTACACATTGTTCTTTCCCTTTTGCATCACACATAAGGAATTTTTCTGAAGTATCCTCTGCAGGCAAGATGATCTTTGCTATCACCTGCAAGTCCACAGTAGCACAGCAATTTCAAGATCTTACCCATACCCGTGGATTCCAAAACTTGGCTACTGCTTTTAGCAAAAACTTGGTCCAATTTTAGACATTCAACAGCACAAACAACAGTAGCTGCAAGAATGAAATTAGCTCTAAGCTTTTCAGAAGTCAAATAAAATAATAAATTAAAAGGTAATCAGACAAAATTCCAGCTGTCACATTAGCTTTGGGTTTGCACATGTGGCATTTCAACAGTGACAACAAAAAAGTGACAGAATCCAAACTGTAATAGTTCTTGCATTTGGATAAATACTTGGCAGTTGTCATGGTATTAGCCAATTATCTCACTTCAACCACTAGGACACATATATCTTATTTACTAGAGATCCATTAGGCAAGACAGAACCCATCTTGTCACTGTAATTCTGCTAATGTGGAATAAAACCAAATTTGTAGATCAGAGTCAATATGAGAAGCAAGCATTGAATCCCAAAGAGCAGACACCAATTCCTGTCATGAATCATGTTTCCATCATCTTTAAATCATGAAAGAATGAGGAAAAAAATACTTCAGTAGGAATTATGTGAGTATTTTAACAGGAATTTATAATGCAAGAGCTACAAATAACTAATCTAAGAAATATGGATAGGATCAGAACATAAATGGAAATTTTTGTTGATGACAAATCCATACTGGGGTGAAGCAATGAGGTTGGTATTTACGCCAAGAGTATGTATACGACTTGTAATAAGCACAACGGATACTCCTGGTAATCCTATGAACTATTATTAAAAATATATATGTTTACTGACACATGGAGAAGCATGCATATAGAAAATATTTAAAACCACAAGAGTTCAGTTTTATACTCTCTAGTTTGACAGATTGCAAAGGTGAAATGCCCTGCCACCTCCCCAGTCCCCTCTGCTTTGACATTTAATACTCTATGTGTATTTAATAAAAAGAAATACAATGTCACATTGAAATAAGTGACTGGAAACTAGTGCACTTGTCTCTACAGATATGCCCATTTTATATTGCCATCAGACCCTGACACTTGAGTAAGAAAGCCTAATTATATTTCATATGGGCTGTTACAGAGACCTGTTATTCAGAAGATGCTTTTCAAATTATTCTCCTATGCTTTTAACTGACAGTTAAATGAAGCCAGAGGAAAGTGTTTCTTCAAGCTTTATAGGAAAAAAAAAAGGCAGTCACAGACAAAAATTACATGTATAAGATATTGACACAAATCAAGTAATATCTTAGATCCCAGTCTTACTAGCACATATCCAAAAGATTACAATAATAAATAAATCCAAACAAACACAAAAAACACCCCAAACACCACCACACAGCAAACCACCAACCACACACACACACACCCACCATACACATCCTTTTGCATGAATGTTACTGCTATGTAACTTGTTGGGTGAACTTGAAGGCATAGTCAGAGGAAAAGGTCCTCGTTTAAAGCAGTATGCACAAATAGTCCTAAAAGCAGAAATAATGCAGAAGCTCAGTTTAGTTCCAGTATGAAAATACCAGCATCTGGGATATAACAGCAGCCAAGGTTAGTTTTGCCTTTCCTCACTTGAGGAGTAAACAGCAAGTATCTCTGGACAATACAGTAGTTCCTTTGACACAGGTGCTGCATGAAGATGGAAAGAAAAGAATCTGTTCTTCACAGGGAGAGAGATAAAGTGTGTAGAACATCCCCAAATCACATTTTCCTTCTATACTCTTCACCCATCACAGGGTTCTTCTTAAAAGCACAAAAAGGACTGTCCAATGCACTAGGAAAAGATGATATGCAACAGCCTTGTTGTCTAGTAGTCACAGATTCAAACTCAAATCACCACAGTATCACAGAAGTTTAACAAGTTAGTTTAATAACAAAGACTATACTCAATTGTTTATTAGGTTTCTTCAGATAGTTATGAGAATCTAGATGGTTGGCAAACCCTCAACAGGAATTTTTCTCCCCTCCAAGCTATATGTTCTAAGGATGCATAACCTATTGGGTTTCTGTTTTGTTAGCTTTCTGTTATATGTTTTCAAACATCCTCCCTTTTATTATTATAGTTCTTGAGAAGAGCTCAAAAAGATTAAGAATTGTTTTCTCTAAAAGTTGACCAACTTTGTTTAAAGAAAAAGCATATTAAATTCTGTAGTAAATCTAGTTAGTGCTTCACCGCACATTTGAAGTCTATTTACATCCAAGTACCAAGTCACTGAGATTACAGGCAAAGAGATTTACCAAGTTATGAGATTATGAAATTGATTTACCAAATTACGACAAAACCCCTGTCAAGATGACATGAGTTTTCACATTTTTTTCACCACAGTTTAGTAACCTCTACGCTCCAGGTGCAAAGTTTGACTGCAAAAGCCTGACTTTTTCAAAGAAAAAGGTAAATACAGAAACTTTCAAGAGAAACCGAGTTGCTACTTCTGTTTATTAAACAAGTACCTATGATGTGTAAAGGAACTTCTGCTACAATTGAAAATACTTTGACTTGTATTATCTGCACACCTGCTCCTTTGTTACAGAGACAGTTTACAGAATGCCAAGTCTGTTGAACAAGACTTTCATCAGCAAAACACAGTTGCTTAATGACTTAATGGAGCCAGACCATTAGCTTACAAACCAGCGTCGGTTTGTCTAACCAGGAAGAAAGTAAAAATCTCCCAGTGGGATAGAAAGGGAGGCTAGAGAGGAGAAGAAAGGAAACGTCAAGTGCAGGAGCAGGCTCTGGATACACCGAAGGGCCGGACAGCAAGGCAAGACTTACCTTTCCCTCGGCGCTGCCCCTCTCTGTGGCCGACTCACATCACCGCGCTGTGCATCAGTGGGCTTCACAGAAGCTGAACATACAGCACAGGCTGGCCCCCGGCCAGCTGAGTGACTTCAACTGCTCCATATTAATACAGCCACAGAAGCAATAGGCAGGGGACAAGCAGCAAAAGAAGATGGAGCGGGGGCGGGGGGGGCTGCACCCTCTGCTGTCTCCCCAGCTGCCAAGAGGCAGCTGAGCAAGAAACCTGCTCACTCATGAGGGACCAGCACTGGAGCGTTATCACTGTGTTAGGTGGCACAGCAGGTGCCAGCAGGCCACAGCTTGGTTCAAAACAAAAAACAACAGAGAGTCATCCCTCATCCCTCCTGTCCCTGTTCAAACACCAAGGTATTCATAAAGCCACTGGACCCAGCCTCCTCAGCCCTGCTACAGTAAATATGTCAAGGGGCACTAGCCACATGATTGAGCACCTGGCACAGACACTTGACAAGCAGAATTTCTTCATGGAAAAGGGTAAGATTAAAGAGAGAGATTTTTTTAAAAGGCCTTGAAAGTTTCAAAGAGTGATAAAATGCACTAAATTCCTGCAATAAATTATCTTGCACATTCTGAGCTATTTCCTGATATACGAGCTGTTCAGTCAAAAACTTAAAGGTCAAATTTGCATCCATAGCCTCGCCAAGAAGTTTTCTACAGAGAAAAGAGGGGAGAAAGAAAGACCAGAGAAGCAGAAATAACAATAAAAAACTAGTATCTGTATTTTACACAAGATAAAAGATAAGAGAAAAAAATATCAGTTGAAGCAAGACTAACTAACTGGTTCAGGCTGATTCTGTGCTGTATGTGAATTTAAATATAAATAGTGATATTTATTCTTTTCTCCAACGTTACTTGGAAAGCCTTCTTTCCTTAAAAAGAGGGGATGGGGGATTACTGACTGTCTCAGTTTAAATCCTTCCTCACACTCCCACACAGATCTTTTTTTTCCTCCTTAAGGACACTTCACAAGTACTTCATTATGTCAATTTTTTTTCCCCCCCAGTATATATAAAACAGCTACTCGCCATGTTTAACTCAGTCAAGCTGCAGCCAAGCATCTTGCCACAGATGTTTAAAACTAGGTACATTGCTGTTAAAAGTTATCAATGCTTAACTTGTAACAGCACACTTAAGGCAAGAAAACACATTAGGTGGCAAATCTAATTTCTTACCCATGTCACTTGCAGATTTCTAATGGGTTTCATTTTGTTCATGTGTGGGTTTGTTTGGGGTTTGTTGTTTTGGTTTTGTTGTTGTTTCTGTTTGGGCTTGTTTTGGGTTTCTTGTTATATTTGGGTTGTTTTGCTTTCCTTACACTTCCTTTTATTCAGAAGTGGAAGCACCTGTATCTTTTAGGACCTCCACATACCCACATACCAGTAGGAAAACTGAAAAATGTTATTTACAAAAACCTGTCTAGTTCACAATTAATCAAAAATGCATAACATGAAGAAGTTCCACATTCTACCAGGTGGTATTTTAGTGAGATCACAATATTAAAGCTGATATGCTACCATTCGATTCCTGGTCAGGGAAGAGTCTTTGTGACTTGGTCTAGGTGATCCTGCTCTGGCAGAGGGGTTGGACTAGGTCCCTTCCAACTCCTAACATTCTGTGATTCTCAAAAGGGGAAGAAGGGAGATTAAAAAAAAAAAAAAAANAATAAAAAAAAAAAAAAAAAAAAGCACAGCTACATGCATGCCTTATTTCCACACCTCACACTGTCAATAAAGCCTTCCAAGAACAAAACAAAAAGGAAAACCCTGACTCCTAATGCAACCTGGCACCACAATTTGCAAAGTAAACAGAACAGCATTTAAAGCTGTTACAGCTTAGTACTAGTATTGCACTGATCAAACTATAATGACTCAGGCACAACCAATATCCAAGAAGGAAAACTTCAGTAGCTTCCAGGATGCCACTGTGTGCCCCTCAGCTTCTGTGCCACAGAAAAGCTGCAAGGAATATACCCAGCATCACTTCTTCCTGTCACACACCAGGACAGCTGGGCTGCCTGATACAGAACCTGCAAAAAGCCCTGACTCCGTTCAATCTTCTCCTCCCCACATCAGAAACAGGGCAAGACCAAGAACCCAGCACTTCTTCCACAGCTTGCTTCAACTTTCTCATGTAAGGTCTCAATTTACTCCAGGGACACAGGTTTAGCCCTTTAAAAACCCACCCTGTTACCATCAGGTGCTGTGATCCACCAGAACATATTACTGAAATTCCCCAAGAGAACAGATTCAGCCCAGCTGACAGCAACTGCAGGCCTGAGTGACAGATTAAAAAGCAATCAAGCTGATTACATTATGCATCAAAACACAGTTAAGTGGTACAGTTTTGCTGCAACATTAAAAGAACATCTGATCTTTCTCTGAAGAAATATGGTTTAACTGTCAAGGAAAAAAAAATCTAAACTGCAATGGAAAAAACAGTTTTTGTTCAGTAGTTTCTGTATTTTAACACACTAAGGCTTCCCACACTAACTGAAAGTCTTATGGAAGCAACGGGTGAATTCAGTGACCTTGCCCTGGGCAGATGGAAGGGACTGTAATGTTAAAAAGTTCCCTTATTCTTTTTAGGGGGTTTTTTTGTTTGTTTTCTTCCATGCAAGTTACTCCCATCACTCCCTTCTCACCAGGTGTAGGTTCACTTCTAAAGCTCCAAATAAACCACCTCTCCTCTCCAACACAACTGTTTTTACTGTTGCTCTTCAAGTTTCTGTACTCGGGGCCCAAAATATGAACAAAAGCTTCTGTCTGAAGGAGAAATATTAATCAAATCAAGAGAAGAGAAATCCAACAGAGATAAGAAACAGTCCATCTGCGTATCTTGTTCAATAAAGCCATTTCTTCCATAACACGACAATGAGACAGCAAAGAGCTTCATTGTGCATGTGCTACATTTCTGATACAGACAAAAAAAAAAAACAAAACAAAACATACACACATTCCCCCACAACAGCAACAAACTCAGGGTGGTGACAGACTTGTAGAAGGACCACTTGACTCCAGAAAAGAGCTTATGAAGAAAGGACAGTCAGAACTTCACCTGTCTTTCCAAATGCAAAGGCTGCACTAGACCCAATTAAGAAATCTGACCCTCAAATTCAACCTAATAGAGAAACATCTGCTGTACATACCAGCCCACTGCCAACAAGGTGTCCTCAGCTCCTGAGCAACAGTGACAATACCCACAACATGCTGTGGAAAACCTTAGAGAAAGCTCTTGTTTATCCAGTTTAACAACATAGAGTAGTGATTCCAAAAAGGGAGCTATCCTGTCTTTCTCAACTGAAGACTTTCCACTTGAAGTTTCCTCAAAGTTTTGGATGCTTACCTAAGGGACATAGTATTAATTTAAGGCAAAGCAGCTGCAGAGAGAGAGAGAGAGAGAGAGAGAGAGAGAGAGAGAGATGACAAGTTTGTACACACTCCTGCATACCTTAGCATGAGTGCTTTTAACTTGGTATGGCTTTTTCTTTGAAGACCCAGAGNCCTAATGCAACCTGGCACCACAATTTGCAAAGTAAACAGAACAGCATTTAAAGCTGTTACAGCTTAGTACTAGTATTGCACTGATCAAACTATAATGACTCAGGCACAACCAATATCCAAGAAGGAAAACTTCAGTAGGTTCCAGGATGCCACTGTGTGCCCCTCAGCTTCTGTGCCACAGAAAAGCTGCAAGGAATATACCCAGCATCACTTCTTCCTGTCACACACCAGGACAGCTGGGCTGCCTGATACAGAACCTGCAAAAAGCCCTGACTCCGTTCAATCTTCTCCTCCCCACATCAGAAACAGGGCAAGACCAAGAACCCAGCACTTCTTCCACAGCTTGCTTCAACTTTCTCATGTAAGGTCTCAATTTACTCCAGGGACANAAAAAAAAAAAAAAAAGCACAGCTACATGCATGCCTTATTTCCACACCTCACACTGTCAATAAAGCCTTCCAAGAACAAAACAAAAAGGAAAACCCTGACTCCTAATGCAACCTGGCACCACAATTTGCAAAGTAAACAGAACAGCATTTAAAGCTGTTACAGCTTAGTACTAGTATTGCACTGATCAAACTATAATGACTCAGGCACAACCAATATCCAAGAAGGAAAACTTCAGTAGCTTCCAGGATGCCACTGTGTGCCCCTCAGCTTCTGTGCCACAGAAAAGCTGCAAGGAATATACCCAGCATCACTTCTTCCTGTCACACACCAGGACAGCTGGGCTGCCTGATACAGAACCTGCAAAAAGCCCTGACTCCGTTCAATCTTCTCCTCCCCACATCAGAAACAGGGCAAGACCAAGAACCCAGCACTTCTTCCACAGCTTGCTTCAACTTTCTCATGTAAGGTCTCAATTTACTCCAGGGACACAGGTTTAGCCCTTTAAAAACCCACCCTGTTACCATCAGGTGCTGTGATCCACCAGAACATATTACTGAAATTCCCCAAGAGAACAGATTCAGCCCAGCTGACAGCAACTGCAGGCCTGAGTGACAGATTAAAAAGCAATCAAGCTGATTACATTATGCATCAAAACACAGTTAAGTGGTACAGTTTTGCTGCAACATTAAAAGAACATCTGATCTTTCTCTGAAGAAATATGGTTTAACTGTCAAGGAAAAAAAAATCTAAACTGCAATGGAAAAAACAGTTTTTGTTCAGTAGTTTCTGTATTTTAACACACTAAGGCTTCCCACACTAACTGAAAGTCTTATGGAAGCAACGGGTGAATTCAGTGACCTTGCCCTGGGCAGATGGAAGGGACTGTAATGTTAAAAAGTTCCCTTATTCTTTTTAGGGGGTTTTTTTGTTTGTTTTCTTCCATGCAAGTTACTCCCATCACTCCCTTCTCACCAGGTGTAGGTTCACTTCTAAAGCTCCAAATAAACCACCTCTCCTCTCCAACACAACTGTTTTTACTGTTGCTCTTCAAGTTTCTGTACTCGGGGCCCAAAATATGAACAAAAGCTTCTGTCTGAAGGAGAAATATTAATCAAATCAAGAGAAGAGAAATCCAACAGAGATAAGAAACAGTCCATCTGCGTATCTTGTTCAATAAAGCCATTTCTTCCATAACACGACAATGAGACAGCAAAGAGCTTCATTGTGCATGTGCTACATTTCTGATACAGACAAAAAAAAAAAACAAAACAAAACATACACACATTCCCCCACAACAGCAACAAACTCAGGGTGGTGACAGACTTGTAGAAGGACCACTTGACTCCAGAAAAGAGCTTATGAAGAAAGGACAGTCAGAACTTCACCTGTCTTTCCAAATGCAAAGGCTGCACTAGACCCAATTAAGAAATCTGACCCTCAAATTCAACCTAATAGAGAAACATCTGCTGTACATACCAGCCCACTGCCAACAAGGTGTCCTCAGCTCCTGAGCAACAGTGACAATACCCACAACATGCTGTGGAAAACCTTAGAGAAAGCTCTTGTTTATCCAGTTTAACAACATAGAGTAGTGATTCCAAAAAGGGAGCTATCCTGTCTTTCTCAACTGAAGACTTTCCACTTGAAGTTTCCTCAAAGTTTTGGATGCTTACCTAAGGGACATAGTATTAATTTAAGGCAAAGCAGCTGCAGAGAGAGAGAGAGAGAGAGAGAGAGAGAGAGAGAGAGATGACAAGTTTGTACACACTCCTGCATACCTTAGCATGAGTGCTTTTAACTTGGTATGGCTTTTTCTTTGAAGACCCAGAGAAAACTACAGAGTAATATTGTGAATGTTTAATTCATACTTGGATTCACTGTGGGGTAAAGATGAATAAGGAATAGATAAGTATGCTTTGCTGCACCACCACCAAGTCTGTCTTGGAACCTGACAAAGCTCCAGAACTGTACTTCTGAGGTTTCACTGTTGTAGCCCATGGGACAAGTGGAATGGTGGTTTGCAGCCCCCTGCTAAACTGTCAATCCATCACACAGCGTTTGGGTCACTGAGCCTTCACCAGCCCACAGACCATTTGTGGAACTACACGGTTTAGGGTTGAGCTTTTTTTTTCCTGTTGTAAGCACAAAAGTGCTTTGACAATTCTTTACTACAAGGGTGGTGAAACACTGGAACAGATTTCCCAGGGACATGGTGGAGGTCCCATCCCCAGAGACATCCAAGATGAGAGTTGATGAGACTCTGAGAAACCTGCTCTAGTTAAAGATGTCATTGCTCACTGCAGGGCACTTGGACCAGATGACCTTTGAAGATCCCTACCAACACAAACTATTCTAGGATTGCTCTTACGAAGGGTGACACCACAGGGTAACCCCTGAGACAAAGGCACTCACAAGCATTGCAGTTCCAAAATGGAGAGTTTCACAGGAAGCCAAGAAGGTACAACAAAAAAAAAATAAATCAATGGAACAATTAATGCAAGACTTTCCTCCCAACATAGTTATCAGTCTGCAGGTCCCATACACAGCCCTGTATCATATCTGTGACATAAAAAGCAAGAAAGCAATTTTCCAAGGAATACAACCCAACAATTGATTACATCCCACAACGCTTCCCACAGAGAGCAGAGGAATGGATGTCTCCTTTACCTACACAGCAAGAAAGAGATTACCAAAGAAGCAGTTAGTCAGCCAGCATGCCAACAGAAAAGGTTGAACATTTCAGCATGGGGGGAAGGGACAAAGCACAAACACACACAAAAAACAATGTCAAAAACCAACACCAAACCCTAACCAGGCACGCACAACAACAACAACAAAATATTCTGCTTCCATGCATCAGGCCTGAGCAGGAATATTCACTAATGAAGGTTCCGAGTCAAATAACAACTTCAATAGAAAAGTTCTTGCAAGTTATTTTTTGAGTTATTCAGTTAAAAGTCTTTGCGTTTATATCACAATCCAACTAATGAAATTCCTTACAAAACCCCACCCTTCTCTGCATGCCAAAAGTTCACAAATTTGAAATTCTAGCCCCATCCTGGATTAACAATTCACTGCTCTGTCACCAAGTCATATTTCACAACCAGCCTTTCATGTACTTGTAGCAAGAACTGTCTATAAAATCTAAACTGACAAGACCTGCTCTGATGTTCCCAGTCCACTTGCTCCTACTCTTCACTCAAGACTCCAGTGCAGCTTGAAGGCAGACACACAGAGACCAGGAGTCCAGGTATTTTTCTGCTACAGCAACCAAGGTATCTATTGATTTAAATTTAAAGATTCACAACATGTCAGGAAGTCTGAAATAGAATCAATAAAGTTATTAGTCTCATTTCATTCTTCCCTCATGAATTAAGGAAAAAGAACTATTAATCAGAGATCAGTCCACCCATATACTACTGCAAGATGCTGCAGATCATGTTAAATATTAGCGTATACACTGATGATAATAAATGAAGGAATCTTGCACAGCACAGCACTCACAGCTATATAAAAAAAAAGTTTCTCTAAGAGTACACAGTGTCTATATGTTCTTAATGCCTTCAAATTTTATTCCTGTAGATTACTATTTTCTAAGAAGGCTTGTCAAAAGCAAAATTGATTTCTGACCATGAGGAGAGAAAGATGTTAGATAATCTGAAATGTAAATAATAATAATAATAATAATAATAATAATAATAATAATAAGCATTTGTTTTTAGCATTTCTAATATTTTTTTTTTAATATGACAGCATGAAATTCAAAGATGAAAAAGTTTAAATAGCAAAGCTATCTGGAAGCAAAACTCTTAGGAAATAACATGACAAAGGAAATGTATTTATAGGTCTGCAAACGGGAGGAAAAAAAATAAATCACTGAAGCAGCTGCATAGTTCTTGCACAGCAGACAAAAAGAAAACAATTATAAAAGGAGGAAAAGGCAGAGAGGGAAGAAAGTAAAGTAGCTTTAAACACAGGCTCCAATACTTTTCCCTGTCTTAGGTTCTTGTGAACGTGGTGGATTTTTTCCTTTGGTCGGTTTTTGTTTTGGTTGTTTTCTTTAACTTTAAAACTAGTGCCTTTTTTTCCTACCTGATCCAGTTTTCATAAGTGCCTTTCCCAGTTTTCATAATTAAACCCATTAAATAAATAATTATACGGCTATGACGCATGTTGCTATGGCAAGGATTGCGATAGCAAAGATTCAAGCTTTTATGACTTCACTACAAGGTCACACAGAAGCCTGTGAACAAGAAAAACGTGTGGTGAAAAAAGTTACTTCCATTAACATCAACTGCAAGGGAAGACACCAAGATGCAGTAGCACCCGCTCTCTGGAAAGCGGCCTGAAGCGTGACTGTTTCATTTTTCACTCCAGTCTCTGCAACAAATCACAGAAGGAAAAGTGACAACTGACTATCTCATCCTTCTGGTTTTGTCTGAAAGGTGTATTAGGCACAACCCTCAAAGAGTGCACGGGGCCCCAGGGCCACATACATTCATTTGCCCGCTAGCCCAGTTGAACACTCTTTTGCCTTTCAAAGCATTCACAAAAATACTACAAGACTGAGCTTTAAAGAGCACATATTCCTTGCTGGCTAGCTTTAAAGTGGCATTCGGGGAGATAAACAGCACAGCCTGCCTTCCCATAGGAACATTGGCAACCTCTGTGCCAATGTATGCCATTCCCACCAGTAAAGCAGAAGCCCAGTCCAGGTGGGAGACACACGACAAGGTGCACAGATGCCTGCTGAAGCAGGTGGGCAGGCACATCCAAGGGCCTTCGCAGTCGGTTGCACTCAGTAGCTGTGTGGTGGTCTCCTCAGAAGATGACAGCCAGGGTTGGATAGGGCTCCACGGAGGCCTTCACAGGAGAGGGAGGGAAGGAAGAGCAGGGAGCAGCTTTCAACCCTACATCAGATAGGGTTTCAGGAGAATCACAGAATGTTAAGAGTTCGAAGGGACTTTGAAAGATTGTCTAGTCCAACCCCCCTGCCAGAGAAGGATCACCTAGATTAGGTCACAGAGGAACACATCTAGAAGAAAACCTGCCCTCAGATTACCAACCAAGTTTCCTCCGAAATGGTTAGAAACCCTTGCACTTCACCATCACCAAACGACACAACTTGCATAAGGAGAAAGAAGCCGCCCGTTGGCGAGTGGCTGTTCACAGCCCAGTGCTGCTGGCCAGGCATCAGCCACGGGGTGACAAACGCTGCTGCGCCTCAGAGCTGCACAATCCCCAGTTTCAAACAACAAGCATACTGAAACAAAAGCAAGGTGCCTCTAACTTGTTGCTATTTTTACCTGTGAATCTTGCCCTAAAAATACTTGCATGGGGGGAGGAGGAGGAGGAGGAGAAAAAGGACAATTTAGTGGGGTGTCAACTAAAAACTTCTAATCAAATAGATACATATATTTGAAGGCAAATGATCTGCTTTGATGGTGCTCTCTGGTGAAGTCTAGAACTTAGCATAGAGGATGAAGCAAAGAGACTTTCACATTAAGAGAAGAGGTGGGAGATTCAAAATCAGAGATGAAGAAAGCACACACTTGTACTGAACTTTCATAACAAGTTATTCCAGTTTAACATTTTTCTTCCTGAACTGACGTAGCATAAATAAGAACCAATGAACTAATGAAATGCAAAGCTTATCCTGAAGCATGAAAGTATTATAATTGTGCTGTGCTTTGCTAATTTTAGAAGACATAGAAGAATGACTATACTATAATAAGTCAAATGTAAATATACAAGGCTGTCCAATCACCCATAGTGCATCCAGCCAACATTATTCAGTTCTTCTCCACATCTTCTCAATTTAGGGCAGTAACTGCAGCAAGGAATTCCTCTACAATATCCAGCTTGCTAGATAAACAAATCTATTCTGCTCCACAGGAAAGTTTACCAATTACAATCTCTTCAAGGCTGAACTTCTTTCTGCCTGTAGCTTTCTCCACCCAAGCCACACAGAACTGTCAGATAGTGCAATAAAGAAGTATAAAGTTCACTATCTTCACAGTGCTCCAAACACACATCACCTCTGGATCCCAGGGGAAAGTCAGATTTTCATCACTAAGGTATCTACACACTAGGACAACATCAGTTTAGTCTGAAGACTGAGGTTCCTTACAAGACACTCAGAACAACTGGACTGAAAATGGAAATAATGAAAAAAAAACCCCAAACCAAAACAACAACAACAAAAAAACACTACTGTGGATTATCATCCCTTCTAGCCATTATTTCTAGATTTAAAGAAAAAACAAAACAAAACAAAAAAGCAAAACAAACAAAGGCAAAAAACCCCCAAAACAAAACAAAAAAACAAAACCCCAAACACTACTTGCCATTGTCTCTCCTGTTATAAAAGCCAGCATTTTGCAAAAAAACCTTCTTCCAGTAACGTAGATTAAGATAATCAAATAACTACACTGAAAAATTGAGATACAAGCCATAAGGTAAGCTATACATCAGTATATGCTTTCTGTTTCTCCTTTAGTTACCTCTGGAAACTCTAGCCTAAGCAAACCATGACATACACATTTGGAAGGCCATCAAAACAGGAAAAAACAGGAAACCCCCAGACTGTGAAGTTACATTCCCTTCCAAACTTTTGGAAGGGTGGGAAGTGCAGAAGGAAAAAATCTGAAAACGTTTAGTTTCAGGGGAGCTGTATCTTTGGTCTTCTGAAGATTTTTTTTGTTTTTGTCATGTTAAAATTCAAGTATCTAGTTACTTTTACTATGACAGAAATAACGGTAAAGTATTTCTATTTTCTCAAAACGGTTTTCTACAAAGGTCATCAATATGTTATAAAGAAATATTTCAATTTATCTAGATAGCATTTCTGACACAACTGCTTTGTTGCAAACTTCAAATTTCTTGCTTGATAAACTTAAGGGTCCTAGAGCCACAGAGATGTTACATGCTAAGATGGGTTTATTTTTTCAATACATAAGAATGGCTCTGGCATTTTTTGTGTATGTCCGATTTCCTACAGTCTGCAAAGTGATATCACCATTACCAGGTGCGTCGCAAAAGCATGTAGATTTCGTATGCCATTAACATGTCATACCACAGGGGCATATTTTGTAAATGCTATGTAAGATATTACAGAACATTCCCTTAGCTCTGCAGACTTCAACCACACTCACCTAACAAGACAGGCGAGTTTGGCTTATACAATACGTAAACAAGCCTTAGAGCAAACATGCAGTAGAACAAGTTGAAACATTGGTTACATGAGTTAAACCTCATTACACCTGAGTAGCCTCTTCATTTCCAGTTATTCCCATTAAGAACACTGCAGGTTAGCAAGATGAGAAAAATAACAAGTCATCATCTTCTCCAGACCCCCATTCCAGGGATACCTTGCACAGAGAGAAGCAGCAGCACAGTTGCAAGAGTGCACAAACAGCTCTGCACAACTTCCAGGTTATTTTCACATCTATATGCAGGCAACTCTACCTTTCCCACCCCAAATACCACGACTGCCAAACTCAAACACAGAGGCTGATCAGTTTTAACTCCAACAGTAGCCCTCAGTACCTTGAACTCCCTCAGCACATGCAGGACCCTGGTGAGGTGGCTCACACAACTGCTATCTCTCGGACAGCAACTGGTTTGGATTACATTCTGGCCTTTGGGATATGGAGATTCCATCCTGTGTTGAGTCATTAATTCTCTTTTGTCACACATGATTTTGAGAGCATTTTTTAAGATCTTTGAAAAAAAGAAAGCAGTAGCCCCAGTGGTCATACCATCATGGAAAAAGGTGTCTCCCATCTCCAAATCACTTCAGACACGCTGTATATACTTCAGCACTTCAGATACTGTAGGAAGCGTTCAAAGACTCCAAAGCTTTTTGCCCCATTCAGAACAGGGAATGCATGTGGATTTGTTTTCTTATTAGACTAGTGAGGTCATCAAATAAACAACAAAAAAAATTGGCTTTATAGTTAAAATTGCATTCTTTCAGGGGTCAGCTTTCCTATTTGTGTTTGCTTTTATATCTCAGAGGAATTTTAATCATGTATGCTATTTGGGGCTTTACTGAAGGATGACCACAAAGAAACTTTAGAGCTGATACAGAAGACAGCAGCTTATCTTGGCAGCACTCCTAACAGAGCACAGATAATTCCCATGCTCTCCCATCTGTATTCCGTCAATTGTTTCTATGCACAAATTGAAGCTATTTCAGCCTTAATGGTTCTCCATATATGCAAAGTGGTAGCTACAAAGGAATCTCTCACTCTACCCAGATTAGACTGAAAAACATCAATTATGTTGAAAGCTTGCTATGTGCTTTCCAAACAAAGAGATGGGATCAAGTTTTTGAGTGTGAACACTCCTGAAAAGATGATCCATGGTTCCTTCTCTCAGTAATGTACAAGCTCAGCAAGATAGGAGTCAGAAATAAAATGGGGAAAGAAAGTTTTCAGTTATTCTGCTCTAAGGTGTCCATGTTGATTTACCACGGTTTGATTTTTTTTTTCTCTTTTGGGTGTTTTTTTTTGGTGGTGGGTTGTTGGTTTGGGTTTTTTTGGAAGGGGATTGTAATTGCCAGTTTTAAACATGACAAATAATTTGTCAAAAAACAGTATGCTTAGAGCACAGTTATATTCAATACTAACAACCTTCCTGTAAAACAAAACAAAACAATAACAAAAACAAAACAACACCAAACTTTACCCTTCTAGACATAAAAAAGTTTCATAAAAATGCACAAGCAAATGGAATAACCTACAAATCCTTTGTACAAGTAATAGAAGACTTGATTATGAACTGAATTAAAAAAAATACTCCTGTTCTAATAGTCAAGAAAAGAGTTCAATCAGTTCAATCCAAACTTACTGCAGAGTAAAAACAAAAGACAAATATGGTAGAGCAGACAGGAAAAATAATAAGTCTTTATAGAGATACAGTGCAGATATGACAGGTGTTAAATACAACCTTAAAGGAGTAACAAGTTCATGAATTTATGAAGAAAACAGTTGTTGTATTTAGAGATATACAACACAGCTAGGAAACCTGACAAAAAAGCATGACACCAGCTACAGTCGCAAAAAAGTCTGGAAAAAGTTTATGTGTCCACCAACCCAGCGGTGAATGTAGGACATACCATCTACATGTTCCTGGAATAAGCAACAATAAGGGATTTAATAATGATGAAAGTGGGGTTATAGAGAATGTGAACTGCAAAGGCAGCTTCTGAGAACAGAGATCTCCCTAATTTGTTAGGGAATGCTAATGATCACAGAATCACAGATATTAGGGGCTGGAAGGGACCCAGAAGATCATCTAGTCCAACGCCCCTGCCTGAGCAGGATCGCCTAGACCAAGTCACCCAGGAACAGATCCAGGCAGGTCTTAAGTGTCTCCAGAGATGGAGACTCCACAACCCCCCTGGGCAGCCTGTTCCAAAGCTCTGTCACTCTCACTGATGATTTAGTAATGATATCACTAAACAGAAGACAAGTTGGAAGCAAAGAGGCAATGCTGAGGAGCAGAGAGACTAAAGCGTCATTGATGTAAAGCTCACATCAAATGAGTGTGGCAGGTCATCCATGGACAGGTCAATGGCAGGAAACAGCAAAGATTGAGGTACAAGCTAACGCAGAAGCTGCAAATCCCCAAGGAAAGTGAGAACAAAAGAATAAATAAAACCAAACAAATAATAAAAAAAGACTGCTACCTTTTAGTAGAGACATGGCTCAAGTCAGCAGAGTAGTGGAGTATGTTGTCACAAGGCTAAATACACAACCTTGAGAAAGCAGTAATTGTTTCAAGTGAATAAAGATGAACAGGGAAAAAATATATAAATAATGAATGAACCATTGACACAAGAATCTGCTTGGAATAGGTCACCTATAGGTAGGCCTCTGCAGGCATCTGTAAAAGTCATGAGGAAAGACTGCATCAGGCAGAAGCCAGGGCTTCCCAAACATGGAGATGCACCAGTAGATAGCTTTCTGGGAAGGCTCTTGGCTCTGAATTTTGCTCCTGCCTCCTCCTTACAGATGACCTTCTGGGCATACTGCAAGGCTTATTTAGTCATCCAGGCTTCTGCCTGAAGGATACAGGGATAGCTGTGAAGATGTACCTATTAAAAAGGCAAAGGGATATCTTCTGTTGGCACATCACTAATTTCTAAATAGTTTTAATTGTTTTAACTACTATATACACAAACCAAGAGGTTATGGTAAAAGCTGAAAAATATATATTATGCTTTATAATAGTTAGAATATATACTTATTTGGATCTTAAGGGAAGTTTTATCACACTCTATGAATGTTCAACAAGTTTTTCCACATCATTTCATTACCAATACTTACTTATTAACCCAGAACTGTAACAAACTTAATGTGAAAAGACAAGAGTCCACTGAAATAATGCATTAGTAACAGAGCTGGGGTTCATGCAATATGTCCTTGTTATCACACACAATAATTACCCAAGCCAAAAGTTTCTGAATTACACTACTGAAAGCCTAAATAGGTTGGTTGGGTTTTGCCTCATCTTCACAATGTACCTACCCATGGGCAAACATGTTAAATTATCCTTCCAAATCAAAAGCTACAATCCTGCAATCACAGCTGCAACTGGGGACCTTCTTTCCTCCACAGATGACTAAGAGGTTGTTTGAATGCTACTGGAGAATAACTATAGATCAGCAGAACTACATTTAATGGCCTCAATGAACTTCCCATCAGTCTGGTTTTACCTACATAGATGGTAGTTTAAGGATCTGTTAAATAAATAAATTAATCAGTGTGGGATGCTGCACTTCTTCATGAAAAGCCAAGATTAACACATTGAGTCAACCACTTCTATTTTGAAATAGTTTAATTCTCTAAGGAGATGACTGCTTTCCCCAAATGTTGCAGACGTGTCTGCTGTTGCCTGAGCCAATTCAGAGGCTTATTATTCACTACTGGGTTGATTTCAAAATAAGACTACCCCTTCAAAAAGTTGCTGAGACTATGACATCACATTTATGATAATTTATTGCATAATTACAGTGGCTACATCCCTGGATTTTATTTCGTGGGAAAGCATGCTTCTACTACAGTCTCAACCATTTTCTCGGCTTACATCTGCTTGCAGAGTTACAAGTTTTTGTATAAAGCTTAGCATGATTCCCACCCCCCACCCCATAATGCTACACAGGTGTTTTATAGCAACTTAAAGCTCTGTAGTTCAATTGCCTAGAGAAATATTTGCACTTCAAATTGAGACTTACTGGAATTTCACAGGCAACTCACAGAAGTACTGCTTAACTGTTTGCTAGAAATCATACAACCTTCCACCAGATTAACTTGAACAAGCACAGCATCCTTTGAGGAGGCAAGACTGTCATGGCCTCAGATGAATGACAATAATGCAATCACTGAAATTCAATGCAAGAGAATAATGTAATACTCTCAAGTTCAAATGAAAATATTTGCACACCGATGTGATATTTATTGACTGAAACAGATAAAAAGTACTGTGGAACATAACCAGACAACTTAAAGTCACACAAATGATTGGAAAATTGGAGGTTTGTTATAGTAGTGCAATCTTCATTCTAACTAGAACTACTTTCTATTACAAGTTTAAATTAAAAGGCAATAGTAGACAGGTCCTGTAATACTATAATTACAGGACCCAACCCTTACATTTTTGCTTCTGATTCAGCAAAACTTTCACCATACAGCATACAAAGGACATGAAAGTATTTTCTACATATGTACTATTTAGTTTCAAGAATTCCAAAATGCATGTGACAAATGGATAAAACAAAAAAACTGTCATGCAGTTGTTTCTATATTCTGTTCCCACATACTATATAGTGTTGTTATCAAACAAGTTGCCATAATTTTCAGCTAGAATATATAGGAAAACAGACACTTTATTCTATCACACTTATTTCTTTCCAACTCTCTAACAAAATTACCCAAACTGTACCTCCAAGAAAGGGACTTGCATATTCCAAATCCAGAAAACTAATTTCTCCTCCTATTTGATATCCACTCATTGCATTTTCNAATTGTTTCAAGTGAATAAAGATGAACAGGGAAAAAATATATAAATAATGAATGAACCATTGACACAAGAATCTGCTTGGAATAGGTCACCTATAGGTAGGCCTCTGCAGGCATCTGTAAAAGTCATGAGGAAAGACTGCATCAGGCAGAAGCCAGGGCTTCCCAAACATGGAGATGCACCAGTAGATAGCTTTCTGGGAAGGCTCTTGGCTCTGAATTTTGCTCCTGCCTCCTCCTTACAGATGACCTTCTGGGCATACTGCAAGGCTTATTTAGTCATCCAGGCTTCTGCCTGAAGGATACAGGGATAGCTGTGAAGATGTACCTATTAAAAAGGCAAAGGGATATCTTCTGTTGGCACATCACTAATTTCTAAATAGTTTTAATTGTTTTAACTACTATATACACAAACCAAGAGGTTATGGTAAAAGCTGAAAAATATATATTATGCTTTATAATAGTTAGAATATATACTTATTTGGATCTTAAGGGAAGTTTTATCACACTCTATGAATGTTCAACAAGTTTTTCCACATCATTTCATTACCAATACTTACTTATTAACCCAGAACTGTAACAAACTTAATGTGAAAAGACAAGAGTCCACTGAAATAATGCATTAGTAACAGAGCTGGGGTTCATGCAATATGTCCTTGTTATCACACACAATAATTACCCAAGCCAAAAGTTTCTGAATTACACTACTGAAAGCCTAAATAGGTTGGTTGGGTTTTGCCTCATCTTCACAATGTACCTACCCATGGGCAAACATGTTAAATTATCCTTCCAAATCAAAAGCTACAATCCTGCAATCACAGCTGCAACTGGGGACCTTCTTTCCTCCACAGATGACTAAGAGGTTGTTTGAATGCTACTGGAGAATAACTATAGATCAGCAGAACTACATTTAATGGCCTCAATGAACTTCCCATCAGTCTGGTTTTACCTACATAGATGGTAGTTTAAGGATCTGTTAAATAAATAAATTAATCAGTGTGGGATGCTGCACTTCTTCATGAAAAGCCAAGATTAACACATTGAGTCAACCACTTCTATTTTGAAATAGTTTAATTCTCTAAGGAGATGACTGCTTTCCCCAAATGTTGCAGACGTGTCTGCTGTTGCCTGAGCCAATTCAGAGGCTTATTATTCACTACTGGGTTGATTTCAAAATAAGACTACCCCTTCAAAAAGTTGCTGAGACTATGACATCACATTTATGATAATTTATTGCATAATTACAGTGGCTACATCCCTGGATTTTATTTCGTGGGAAAGCATGCTTCTACTACAGTCTCAACCATTTTCTCGGCTTACATCTGCTTGCAGAGTTACAAGTTTTTGTATAAAGCTTAGCATGATTCCCACCCCCCACCCCATAATGCTACACAGGTGTTTTATAGCAACTTAAAGCTCTGTAG
Source organism: Ceyx cyanopectus (assembly GCA_013401355.1). NCBI lineage: Eukaryota > Metazoa > Chordata > Aves > Coraciiformes > Alcedinidae > Ceyx > Ceyx cyanopectus. Next base: position 51,467 of record VYZU01032508.1, on the reverse strand, counting down.
TTCAATTGCCTAGAGAAATATTTGCACTTCAAATTGAGACTTACTGGAATTTCACAGGCAACTCACAGAAGTACTGCTTAACTGTTTGCTAGAAATCATACAACCTTCCACCAGATTAACTTGAACAAGCACAGCATCCTTTGAGGAGGCAAGACTGTCATGGCCTCAGATGAATGACAATAATGCAATCACTGAAATTCANCTCTAACAAAATTACCCAAACTGTACCTCCAAGAAAGGGACTTGCATATTCCAAATCCAGAAAACTAATTTCAACTCCAACCATTGGAATCAGTAATTCCTCCCTCTATTGTGGAAAGAAATGTAAATTCTTTCATTACACACAGGCAAATAGCAAAAGTAGGCAATGAAGACATAAAGGGTATCCAACCCATTCACAACTTCTAAGATGAGCTACCAGCTCCATAATCTCCCAAACTGATCTTACTGAGGAACTCCATTCTTTCCTTTACTGGTCAGAGGAGAACAAAGGGCACAAGGGAAAAGCCACATGCCCCTGTGTACTTGCAGCCTCAGCCAGAGGAAGCTAGAACATGAGGCACATTCCTACAGCACGTAACAGCAGGTTCCCTTCCTTCTGTTTTTACTGAAATTGGTATTAAACTAGGTTAGAGTAATATTCTGTTCCTTTGTTTTATTGGCACAACCTGCCAAATTTTTTATTTTTTAAAAAAAACCAATGTATATGTGCTTCCCGTGCTATACACGACAGCCAAAAAAAGCAAGGTAAATTTTAACTGTTGAAAAAAAAGCCATTCTCTCACAAGAAAATTCAATTAATAAGTCAGTATAACATTCAGTGTTCTTAGCTCATCTAGTCTGTCCTAGATATATTTGACTTATTCTCACCTTCTCATCTTAGTAAGGGGAATCAGAGAGGGAAGTGAGGATGCACA